>JNEY01000249.1:32523-45204 GCA_020875895.1 Aphelenchus avenae
GTAGGCCGCAGTACGGTAGGGTCCCGATCTCTACTTCAGACGCGGACCCGGCCCGGACCCACCCTGAGATCACGGACCCGTTACCCGGACCCGGAACCGCGGGTCCGAGACCCATTTGTCCATGGTTGGACGGGGTCAAAAAGTTATGGGGGATCAACGTTCAATTCTCTGTACGTTAGGAAAGGGATGTAAGATTAAAGACCTCGTCCCCCTCCTTATACGTTTATTATGGAGGGGAGACCAAAGGCGCTCAGCTGCCCGTTTTCCAAAAAATGAACAAAAAGACCGCCCTCAAACGCGCTGACCCTCCGATACGACGTCATACACACATACGGAAATGACGCTACCTCTCTTCCTGCGAGCGCGCACATCGTCTTCGATGGGCCCCAGCACCTCCACATCGTCATCACGGCTGTCTTCCGACTCGGAGCGACGTCCTCTGGTCCCGAACGCTGTCGTTTTTTTCGCCATGACCATTGTGGCAGCGTAGTAGACAAGAATGCAATAAAAGGTGCGTAAGGAATAAAGCACGAAAGCGGTGGAAACCAAAAAAAGAATGCTTAAATGCGCTCGAAACGAACGAAACGTTGGTGCCTTGTGGCCGTTGAAATCGCTGGTTCAGATCAGCGCAAGAAGAAAACTTATGGTGTCCGACTATGTATACGACGTATTTTGTGAGCGCACTCAAGGCATTCACGGCGAATTTTACAAGTTCACGGCGATTGGCCACTAAGAGCCCGTGGAACAGCGTTTAACGTATGCGGACCCGTGGACCGTGCTGAAACACGGCTTTGGTGGCAAAGTTAGTTAACGGATTTCGTTCAAGTCACTAGTTCCGTTAAAGTACGTTACTGACGACCAGATTTCACGATGAAACATTTTGGTGTCATCAATCACGTGTATAAACGGCTCATTTAGCGAGCGCTGTGCCGCGAGAAAATCTTCGACAGGCTTGGCGCAAGCTGTTCGTAAGCGATAAGGTCCGTAATTATGGTCATTGATGAATCGCGTATCGACGATTTTTTTACGTCATGGGGAGCAACGGTTTCAAAAATTTGGTGGAATGCGAAAATGGGTATTTATCAATTATGTCTGGGAAATTACGGAAAAAGCGGCTGGCTTCAGGTGCATCTACAAACCAGAACGACAGCCACTTCACAACTTCCTAACAAGATGAGGGCCTCGTAATAGCAATTGATAAGGGCAAAAAAACCTTGGCCGAAACCCGTTTCGGCTCCTAGGTCGACGTGGAGACCTGCGGCAACGAGTGGAGCCCGGTCGAAGGTCGTGCGTTGCATCGAAGGCCCCTCAGACGCATTTTTACTATATAGGTCTCTTTCTAAACAACGGAAACTCTTTCGCCAGCTGTTTCCAAAATATTTTTTTCTGAAATCCGTAGCTGGTAAGAATGTGTTGTGCTTAACAAAGATTGGTTTACAGTAGCGTGGTCGTCGATACACCTCCCTGGGTCGGCGGGAAACCCCATGTAACACAGAAATCCATTTTTCTTTACTTGTCCTATTTAACCGCTAAACGCCCAAGGGTTTTGCGAGCCAAAGCAGAAAATATTTCGTCTTGGAATAACCTATTTTAAGGTTTTTTTAAAAGTATTTTATGATGTTCCTAATGGGGCCCCAAAGAAGCACCGGTGCCTCTATCAGAGGTTTCAAGCTATCAAGGGTTTCGCGGTAAGACAGATACTTTCGACGCCACTTCTTGGAATCTAAGACATTTCAGTGGTCAGCCACCGGTTGCCCGCTGACCATGAATTCCTCCGTCTTGTATTCCTCCATTTGTAACTTCCTGGCTACTTGCCCATCAAGAAACGCTGTTTGAGACCAATTCCACATCGTTGCAAATACACTTATCGTCTCTCCGACGCAGAGTGTCCAAAGGTTGCAACGAATAATAAATAGCGCTAAGCAATTCCGCGTTGTTGCCACCGTGGCTAGAGCAATATGTGCAAGTCTTTCTCCTGTTAACGGCCGCATGATGCGGGCGTTTCGAATTTTTCTTCTCCTTGTCGTTATCCTAAGCGCCATAACGCTCTTGTTGGCAGGTAAGTTGCATTAAACACATGAGCGACAAAGATACGCTAAGACACAGTAGTTCAATAGTTCTTAGGTACTCGATAGGGTGAAAGTGTCATTTGAATTATTTGCGCTCTCAGGGCCACAGTAATTATCGCCTACCATTGTACGCCAAATCCTGTGCAGCGGCCCTCTATCGAGACCCGCCCCGGCTGGGCTTTTTCTCTCGACGCAGCCGAGCTCGGAGCGTTAAATGCCGTTGGTCTCCGTTTGGCCTTGTATGCAGGCATAAAGATTCCGTTCATAGCACGCTTATCGTGCTATGAGCGGAAAAAAGATTTTTTTGAGTATTTCCGCCTACATCTTTTTATCTCAAGCGCCGCCAGAGTCGATTTTCTGCTTATCTGGCACAAGTCGGTTAAAATATAGTAAGATTATCTATTTTTGAGTTCCCGGCTCCCGGCTAGGCCAGGAAAGTTCCGGGCTTGTACCGGCCCGCTGAGCCTAGGACCCGGTTGCGCAAGGTTGTCGAACGTTAAATTGTATCTCAGCGTCGACGTCATTAACGATCTGTTTGTAGATTCGATCAGTGGTGTGGAGAAGATTCGCCAAAAATCCGAGGAGTACCTTAATGGACCCGCTTATGAGAGGATCGAGAAGCTTCCTGAAATCTCCGCTTCTGTCATTGAAATGTACACATCCTTTGGGCGACTGTTTCTTAATGGCCAACTCGGTACTTGTGAGCGAGGATACGTAAGTGCTAAATGCTTTGTCTGGGAGAGTGCGCGGAATGTTTTCTTCGGAGGCCCTATTTGTATTGTTTTGTCAGAATGGTCCCAGTCCTTGACCTTAAAAGCTTAAGCCTGAGTCTGGGTAATAATTAAACAGCCTTAACCCTGAGCCTAAGCAATAATACAATAGCCTAAGCCTGAGCCTTACCTTCGGCGAAGGCTTAAGACATTCTTAGCCGGTGAAGCTATTACCGGGACCGAAAGCGCTGAAACCGAAAGCAACGAATGGAATTTTATGCCGGAACCGCGAAAAATGGGACCGAAAACATCGGGATCGAAACTGCGGGACGGAAAAGACGCGGACTGAAACAGCGTGTTACCGTTTAGACCACTGCGCCATGCACCATCCGCACCAAGGGCCGTCGTGATGCTAAGCTATGGAATAAAGCGGGTCTATTGATGAGCAAAATCTGGGGATTAAAAGGCGAAAAGCCATTCAATCGGTCACTTGCAACGCCGACGAACGATACGCCAGCTGGTTTCTTTGCTGCCGGACAAGTCCTTAAAGAGGCTCAGGTTAGCCAGCGGTTACGATTGCGTCTTTCTCTGTTAAGCGTCGAGTTTACGGCCCATTTACCTCCTCTTTCAGGAGATTTTCAAACGCACATGGCAATTTTACGCGTACTTAGCTGGCGCTGTCACGGAGGCCCTGAATGCGTCGGAGAGCCGCGATACGGACTTGGGATACCTCTGCAGGGTCGGCACCGGCTGGGCGGCCAATGCCGACGCCGCGTCTGTCAGTAAAAGCCATCCCAGGGACGACAGGGCGATAAACGTATGTAACGAAAAAACATTCGAAGTATCCAACAATGTAAATGGGCCCGGACTTTGGGCCCAGGGCCAGCCCAGCCCGGGCCCAAGCCCAGGCCCAGGCCAAGCTAGGCCTGGGCCTGGGATTTGGGCTTGGGCCGGCCCAAAAAGCCCAAGGTCCGCAAATTATGCATAATCAGGAATCATTTTATAGAGTTGTGTGTATTGTAGACTGCAAAAACCAGTCTCGAGGATAAATTTGGCCGCAGATTGTTAAAAACGCATGCATGAGCTCAAATCTCGGCTATTTCCATCATTTTCCCATTAAATGTGCGCATTATAACGCGAAAACGAAACATATGTTACCGCTTGGGCTTTGGGCCGGCCTAGGTCCATCCAGCCAGGGCCCAGGCCCGGCCCAGAGCCCGGCCCGGGCTGGGCCGAGCTCAAAAGTCCAGCCCTACTTACATGGTTGGAAGTATCGCGCTTATACCGAGTGGATTCGAAAATTTACCGCGATTTTACATGAATATTATTCTACTCGTAAACCTGTATCGATTTTGGCCGCTATTTTTTTGGCGGTAAATTAGGCCCTAAACCGCTAAAATTTGTGGATAAAATCGCGGTAGATTTGGGGGTACAATCGCTATTTTGTCCTGAATGTCATTCTTCAGCTGGCCCTTCACAATGTGGCCCCTGACTGTGAGCAGGCCCCCGACGACGACTACGCGCTCTCCTTGCACGCCCGTTACGCCAGCAATCACGGCTTTGCTGGTGGAGATTCGAACAAGTGCCTACAGAACTTCGTAATCCGATATAACAACTACGACGAGGACGCTTATAAATCGTTCCTCAGCGAACTTCACGGCTACCTGTTTCAAGATGTACGTCGTCTGCACGATTTATAAAAAACAACAACAACAAAATTCCCCTTTTCACGGTGCCGTTTTGGTGAAGTTTTAGCGGAGATGATGCATCGTTTATGCAGAGCGTGTGTGAAAAGCAAGGCCCTATTTGCGATATGAGCTTGGCGGGAGTGTCGCGTCGATTTCGACGCAACAGAAGGTCTGAAATAATTTAGCAAAGCTTTGGTAAATTTCCCAAAATACAAAATTACAATAACAAACATTAACAGACAAAAACCGCTTAGCAAGAAAGTATTTCACAACCCTTGGCGTTATGTTTAACTTTCGTGTCGAAATCCAGCTATTGGCGTTATGTTGTATAATTTCGTTGTGAGTTCACCCAGTTCTCTGAATTGTTCCAGATTTCTCCTGAAGCTCCGCCCAACATGCTAGATTCTCTGAATTGTTCGGGATTTCTCCAGAAACTCCACCCAGTGTGTTAATTCGATGAATTAACACACTTTCTAGAATGTTCCGTTGGCTATTTAAGAAAATTTTCTCCACAGTGAATTCAGAGTTGTTCAGTTTTTCACTTTTCTCCCTAGTGTTCCCCCCTTTGTATTTGGTTCGCCATCAAGGTACGTCGTTCTGGAATAGAACCTGCCTTGTACGATCCTCCCCCTTGTAGTTGTTCGCTATCAGAGTACGTCGTTCGCTAGTCGAACCTGCTCTGTACGATCACAGTATTAAGTTCGCTATCGGAGTGCGTCGTTAGACTCTAACCCGCTCCGTACGATCTTCCCTGGTAATAATTCCTAACACTTAGTAGAGTGCGTTACGGCCACTCGCATCTCTAAGTCTTGGGCCTCCGCATAACTCTTGGTCTCCTCACACCCTTTTAGTTAACATTTACCATCGGCATTGTAAGTTTATCTTGTTATCGTCTGTTGACTAAACTAGAACCATAATAAATAAGCATAATTAAGTTAAGCTATAGTGGATAACTGACACCTCCGGCTATAGACCCCTTAGGATCTGATCACCCCTAAGATAGTCGTTAAACCTTGTAACGTTAAGACCAATTACTATTAAGATCTTTAAGTAAGAACTCTTCTCTAAAGTCTAAAGTAGGGTTTGCCGCCATAAACTATCTTGAATAGTCACTTTGGCACGGGTCAAGGTAAACTCTGCCCCGGTCCCTTTTGAAACATTCAGTCTTAGTAAAGTTCTGATTGCTGCTAGTTTAGGTTCCTTAAGCGATTAGCTACCGATTAAGGACAGAAGTTTAATTGTTAGAAAGATTATTTCCTCATAATTTAGGAAAGCCTTAAAGCCTGTTTAGTGTTTAAAACCTTTAGGAATTTGCAGCGACAGAATTTTTGGTGCCACGAGCCGGGAACACTTTAGACTTTAAGAGATCGCTAGGGACACTAGGGAGAAAGCTTAGCATAGTTAAAACATCACTAAACCCAGGGAGATCGTTTGGTTCTAGATAATTTGTAAACTGTTCTGGAATAAACGGAACAGGCTGACTGTTCTGAGCAGGGGCAGAATAGTTAGCGAGGAGACCAGTTATCCGTGGCTCACGTAGCTCGGATAGTCACGAGGCGGAAAGTAGTTCGTGGGCCCAGTTGTTTATTTGAATTGCGTGAAATTTGACTGCCGCGTATATACGTAAGGTCAGTCAACAAGAGTACTCACCGTCCCCTTTGATAGTCAGTTGTTTACGTCCCCGAGTACTCTTGTATATAGAAAGGAGCACGTGTTGGAGGGCACGGCTCTGACTGTTCAAAGGAAGTTGAAGTATATAAAAGTAAAAGTTTTTAGCCCAATTTAGGTAAACTCGTGTCGACACTCAAGTAATCCGCACTGTCGTTTTCGGAGACGTCTGAACTCGACACCCAAGTTCTACAACGGACTTGGCCATGCCCACGTTAAAGAAGGGGACACAAAGGCAACAGAAGCCGCTCTACAAAGAAATCGTCGAGGGAAGCAAGCGTCAAGAACAACATCCTGATAAGGAAAAGAAGGTATCATCCGATTGCGATTGCGAAAGACGTTCCTGCCTCCACTCCGAAGAAGCTTGGTGCAAACTTGACTCGCAAGGGGAGCACCCTAGACAAACACTCGAAGTCCGTCAGAGGGACCTCCGTGGGGGCCAGCCATACCCGTTGCGAGTCAATACGCAGTGTAGTACCCTCCCTGAGCCAGGACGGGCGGCTCAGTTAGAAAGTGTTGTACTTGACTGTTGCGTTGAAAATAAGACGCAACCGGTACAACGGAAGCATCAGGAGCAATTCGCCACACGAGAATCGTCAGTGTCACCAACCATCGAAGAAAAGTCAATGTCATCAGCCGGTGAAGAAGCTTCAGACAACAATATGCCGCAAGTCATCGAAGAAAACACTACTCCAAATTCGTCAAGCTGCAACGGCACTTCATCCGACAAAGCACCAGTCACTCCAGTAAAGCGCAAGTTCAAAGTAAGAGAAAAAATTAGTAAAAGTAGTAAAGCCGAAATCCAAGCGTCGGCCGTAAGTGCAGCCCGTCCATGCGAATTGTCACTAGATATATTTATTCCTGATGTACTCCAGCCTTCAGAGAATTCTGAAGGAAGGCAAATGGACAATGCTGCTATGGGCTACAGCAAGCACTGTGATTTGTCAAAAGAAAAGATCGATCGAGACCGTATAAAGAAAATTCAAACATCTATAAGTGTAAAAAGTAAAACAGAAAGAACACCGACGTCAGAACATCGCTGTGGAAGTAGTGCACAACTTTCTTCGGCGGCAACCGAAAGCAGTAATCAATCAACAACAAGCGAAGAAGAAGAAGCGTTGACGCAATCAACCCAAGATGTCTCACCAGCCAAAGAAGTTTCGTCATGCAGCACGCAGACCAATCGCTACAAGAAGACATATTCCGCTACGATGCAACAAAGGACGAATGAAACGCGCGACAGGAGCAACCCTC
The DNA here is from genome assembly GCA_020875895.1 of Aphelenchus avenae. Taxonomy (NCBI): domain Eukaryota; kingdom Metazoa; phylum Nematoda; class Chromadorea; order Rhabditida; family Aphelenchidae; genus Aphelenchus; species Aphelenchus avenae. Next base: position 39,913 of record JNEY01000249.1, read on the forward strand.
GAGGAAAAAGTAAGGTAAGCGATATAGTTCAGACAAGCAAAGTAGGTAGTAACATTAATGTAAGAAATGATGAAACACGACGTCCCAATAGGCCATGCGCATTTTGTAGCGGAGCGCACGCATCCCAGTACTGCAATATATTTATCACGCTAAGTTCGCGTAGGGCAGAAGTAATTAGACAAGGAATGTGTTGGAATTGCTTGCGCCATGGGCACGGTGTTTCGTATTGCACCACAACTTTGAAACCCTGCAGAAATTGTGGTAATAGACACAATTCCGCACTGTGCAATGCAGGTTTCGGAAGGGCCCCTAGGATGTACTTCCAACGCCCATCAAATGATAGATGGTTTCCGGCCCAACGTAAACACTATACACCCAAACCAGGACACCAGTATCACATAGAACATGTAAACAATTATGCGCAGAGCGATGCAAATTTTAATGTTCCTAGCATAGGCCACTTCGCAAAAGCTTTTAATCCCACGCCAATAAGACAAAAATTAGCAAAGCCAATTAGCAGCGTCACAAAAAACAGTAAACCCCATGACTCATCGAGCGCACGCACTGATAAGCATAATAGGGTAGCCGCGCGCCCCCATCCGGCATATCATGTAAGTTCATCACTTGAAAGTGTTCATAGCGGAAACTGCTGTGATAACCAGCCGTGCGCTGTATCACAAAGAAGTAGTCTATCTAGCTTGGTAGTCGAAACCTCAAGCGCTCCTATTAGAAATCCAACTTATCTGCAAGCAAGCGAAAAGATAGGAATCAAGCCTAGACCCCGTAGAAGGCGCATTAGTTCCGAAGGATCCGAAATAGTTTACGTAAATAGCGTTATCACTGCGCAGAACAAAGACCGTGTAGATAGTAAGAAAGCGAATAAGAGCTACAGTAATGGAAAATTAGACCCCCCTACTAACATCGAAAGCAAATTGGAAACCCTTGCGACGCGCAAACGGTCCAGCGGAAAAGAGCACTATGACTTAATAAAAGCGCATAGAAGTAAAAAGCGAAAAATTAATATGAGCGCTCCAGCAATGCAGCGAATAGGACATAGTTGCGCAGCAAGTAAGATGAGTAACTCACAGTTGTTTGTAGACCCGCAAGCGCGCCAAACTTTGATGTCCAACTTAGTGCCACCAAGCAAGCCTGAAAAAGAAAATAATGCCAAAGAATTTGACCAAAACATCATTTCAGAAGTTTTCGAAAAATGCATGACTATTAAAAACCCTAAAACCGGTAAATACACCCGAAGGTACATAGCGGTAGATCTTAAACAACCAATATCTTATGTCGCGCAGTCCGTGGTTCAAAAATTGGGTCTAGAATCAAAAACGAAAGACAACTGCATTTTGGAAAACGGAAACGGAAAGGGAATACGAAAATATTTCGAAATAGAACTTCAGCTAAATGGCCTCAAATATGGCACTCAATTCCACATCCAAGCCTTTTATGCCACTTATAAAAGTCTTCAAGAAAAGTTGAAACATTACAATCCTTGTCGTCGTAGGAGTTCCTTCATATCACAAAAAACCAGCCTAATAATAGGTCATGATCAAGTAGAAATCGCCCAAGCCCTTATAAACGCTGCAAAACACAGCACAATCACAAAGTGTTGCAAGGCAAGCCTTATGTCGCATAATGTGACAAACCGCTTAAACCCCAAAAAAGAAAGTTTAGAAAACCCATCTGTATACAACGAGAAAGATTCTCTAACTAATGACGCGTTAGTTTTAGCATTCGAAGAAAACCCATCAAAAGCTTTCGTGACCACGTTAAGAATTTTTAACGCGTACACTTCCCATTTTGTAACAGGGCAAGTCATAATTGATCAAAGCCAACCATTTTCATACGTCTCGACACAAGTGGTAGACACTTTAAGTTTAAAACCAGAAAATGATGATACAACCGCTATTGAAACGCAAAATAGCACAAAGGGACCTTTTTACATAGAGGTAGCGGTAGGGATGGCACATTTAGGACTGAGGGTATTAAGTCAAAATTCACAACTATTAGCAAGGAAAACAGAGCTATTAAGTCCACACTTTGAAAATGTTAATGTTCACTTATTAATAGGAAAAGATAACTGCAGGACCGCGGGCACAATAGCAGACCTTATAGAACTTTTCAGAAGAAACAATGCTCGACCTGAAGCATTAGGTAATACCACACCCTCATTGGAAACGGTGATAACGTTCCTCAAAAATCGACATAACACAATTCAGAAAAGAAATGAGGAAAAACAAAAAAGATCCCAAATCAGCTCTACAGGTGTATTGAGTGTTAGCAATTTAGATAAAGCGAAAATGGAAACCACTATCCAGGCAAAAGTCATCATGGTCAAGAACCCAGCAAACGACAAAGGTAAGGAAAGTATGCTCACAGTAGATGGCGGTAGCCAATTGTCCTTTATTAGCATGGATCTAGTACGAAAATTAGGACTAAAACCCATAGGCAAAAAGAAAATTTTTCTAGCCTCATTCACGCAACAAATACCGCGTGCCGAAAGACTGACAATTTACGAAATTATAGTCGTAGGATTAGACCAGCAGGAAATAAGTTTCAGCGTGCTAGGTCGCACAAAAATGCCGCGTGAAATATGCTACGGGGACATAGTGCCCGTGCAAGACGGCATGGATAAGAATATTAGTGTAAGCTCAAAATGGCTTAGACCTCATATCCTTATTGGTGCAGACCAAAGTTTTAAGCTAAATCGTCACCTAGTTTACCGACTCTCATGCAACGCTGAAATATTCAATTCGGATATCGGCTACATGACAGAAGGACCCATCCCCAAAGTAGAAACAGTATACAGTTTAAGTGTACCATTGGAATTCATGGACATCATGAGCTATGCGCCACTGGCGTTAGAGAAAATGGAGATACACGACGAAGTTCATGAGCCAATAATAGAAAATCATGAAACCACAAAATTAGACCTCAAACTCTTCTTTGATAAAGGAGTAGGAAATGCATACGGGCTAAATTCCACAAAATTGTCAGGGGCGGGAGAATCTCATGAGGAAGAACGTATTCCTCTTGAGAGTCCTTGGAATACTTCCAAACCAACTTTCAAGCCATCCCCCTCTAAAAATCAAAATATGGGAAAACCTCACTCGAGTAATGACGCCCATAATAGCAGAATGATTGCGGGTAAGTACTTCGAAGAAATAGATATGGAAGACCCACATAGTTTAGAAACCCTATTTACGGACCCGTTACCCCTAAAAGCGTTTTTACAGGACGAAACCGTATGCAAGGTAAATGGGAATATCGAGTTAGTTCAGATTAGTCCAATCAGTGAGCGGATAAATACACCCTCAAATTACAACCCACACACCCCTACTACAGTCCTGGAAAGAAACATAACATGCACATTTTGCCAACAGAACCATTACTCATTCTGCTGTACCGAATACCCCACAGTGTATCAAAAGTGCGACAGACTGAACCAGTTGAGACTATGCACTAGATGCCTAGTCCCATGGCATACATGGATTGATTGTGACTTCATCGAAAATTGCGTAATGTGTAATAGACCAAACCATAATGCAGCCTTTTGCCCTTACACCCATACTTATCAGATAACACATCAGCCGCCGCCAGGGTTTGAACGGTTGCCTTACAGCATACATTTTCCTATGGTAGACAAAAGTGAGGTAAGACCTTATATGTCCAGTGATTTAGCTACTCCAGTACATCATTCAAACGCAGGAAAAGAGTACCGCACAGACGAATACACCTCAAAGGTAAGCGAATCGAGTATAACATATTTTAGAAACACATTATCCCCTCTCACCCTCAACAGGCCAGAGCCAGAAGCAAGTGCACTGTTGAGTAAGACCACAGAAGACTCAAAAGAAAAACAACTACCACAAAACGCAAAATCAACCGAGTGTATGTTTTGTAACGAGGGACATCTTCCCTCACGATGCAAAAAATACAAGACAAAGAAAAGTCGAAAAGACAGGGCAATGGTTCTACGCCTTTGCTTACGGTGTCTTAAATTTGGGCACATTCAAAAACAATGCATTTCAGAAGAAAGATGCCCAATTTGCAGAAAAAGAGATCACCATCCGGCACTCTGTCCACGACTATTTCATAGAACAACATACTCGGGAACAGCAACAGGTGAAACAAAGCCACCATCAGAAGAGATAAAATTTGGATGCAAATTAGTCATCCCCAAATTAACCACGTCTCATTGTAACTTAGTGGTTGGTCACAAAAACGAAAACGGAAATGAAAAAAGAAATCGAATAACAAAAAAGAAAAATAATAGAAAACAAGAAGAAGGAAAAAGAAAGCACAAAACGGTAAAAGACACCACGACGCTTCTTAGTATGTTTGTAACTGTACTTTTGATTTTAGTAAACAGGTCGCAGTTCACAAACAACAGAAGCTTTGCAAGCATAATCGATAACTCAACGCAAACATCAACTCGTCAAACAATGAAGAACCCCACAAGCACCATCAACAGGACAACAAATACGACAAACTTGCAGTTAATACGACAAGAAACCCGAAACAGCGAATGCCGTCAAAACAGTCGCCAACGTCAGCCCTTATCGAACCAAACAGAAGAAGCGGACACAATAAGTCTCAGAATCAACGGAACGGAAAGATACCATTCACAAAACAACGAACGACAAGCCAATCAATTTGTGCTCATGCGTAGCCGACAAGAAGAAAAAGGTCTAGAACAAAGAGATAATAACAGGTCAAAAGACGAAGCTTGTACAAAAGAACACAACGAAAGAAAATATGAAAAATTATGGCGACATAAAAGAAAGTTGGCACGCAAAAGTCAAAAAAGTAAGGCAAGCTTCCTACGCAAAACAATACATTGCTTAGCGTACGACCAAGAATACAAAAGGTCGCCATACCTTACACAAGAACGAAAAACTGAGATTGCTGACGGACAAAACGCTCCAAACAACCGTATGCCGAACGCACATATTCTCGTGTACCATATTGTCTTAGCTATAGTATCAAGCATGCCAAGCATAGGGACCAGATATATAAGGACCCCTAGGTCAGAGATAATTGTAAACAAATCCATAGGTAAGCGCGGGCATGCGAAATGTGAATTTATGACAGCAAAACAATGTTTGAAATTATTCAGGCAAACAACTACAGGACACAAAGGCACTGAAGTAGAGCTACGTTCACATGACCGCCCGCGTTGTCCAGTAGTTGTTGTTCAAAGCATTTGCTGCCAGCAAAAAGAAGAAGTTTATAGTCGTGAAATAGAAAAACAGATCGTGCTGTGCATAAAAGATACGACAACAA
>JNEY01000249.1:51431-66104 GCA_020875895.1 Aphelenchus avenae
TTCTCGCAGATGTTTACGTGCGTTTTGCCATTTACGATACTTAAAATTCGAAAAAGATCCGCTTTATGCCACACTATTTTTCTGGGTCCCCTTTTGGCTGACCTTTACGACGGCCATGGCTATGCTCGTGAAGCTAATCATGACCGTGTAAAGCAGAATAATCCGCGAGACGGCAGCGAAAATTTGGAGCTGCGCACGATTGTCCAGCTTGATGTGAACGTCTCGTCGACAGCGCAATGTAAGCAGGCTGACGACGTAGGTGGCTAAATAGTTTGCATTTAAACGTCTCTTGCGGCCTTGAAAATAACAAAAAAAAACCGAAACAGGACTCACAATAATTATTTATAACGATAAATATAACGAAAACATAACGATAACGATGAACCTGTGTTAAGCGGCAAACCCGCTAAAAAGGGTTAAAGTTTGGCCTGTATAAAAGTATCTAAGATGGGTCAGAGGTATATTTTTTATTTTGTACTTGCTCTTCGCTATTTCCTCGGCTTCTATTGGAAGGCCGTTAACTAGAGCCTGCGTCCAATTCATTTTGCCCCGAAATGCCAAGGAATTTTTATGCATTTTTCATTCTTTACGGAACTGTTTGCTATAGTGTCACCTCAGAATCTTAGACGCTTTGACAGCCTATCATTAGTAATTCTTACACGTTATTACGACACCAATGCCGGAGTTGTATGATGACCATACTGCCATGTATTCTGGGCGTACACTTGACCCTAATGAGCAGACTTCCACAATCGGGCCAGCGACGTAGTCGAGCAAAACGAAAGCATTGACGACGAAGAACGTCGCACACGATGCGCTAGCCGCGACAACCAGCGCAAGCACGACAGTTTTGTGCTGAAAGCTAGGTAGTTAATTTTTGGAAATTTTTTATTTTAATTTTAAAATTAATAAATTTATTATTACGATTTGTTCGAAAACTAAAAATCAGAAGAATTAAAGTGCGTCTAGCCATTGTGCAGAAGACCAGCAAAAAACGTGCAAAAAATCCTTGCTGCTTTAAGCCATAGCCAAAAGTCGTGTGAAACCAACTTATTTGCACATTTTTCGTAGTTTTGTCGAACGAATTCTCCGGCCTCGGATAAGGTGGAACAATTTGAGTTTTTCTTATCCGACAAAAAAGAATATTTTCCGGAAAACATCCGAATTGTTTCCTGCGTGAACTCTGCGTAAAAATGGGATATGAATGGTTTGCTAGGAAAAAACCTACGCGTTGCAGCTGACTTCGATAAAATAGCGGTACGAGTACGGCGACGAATCGATCGAGCGCCATCGCAGCCAGCACTACCTGCGATCCGGCCATGCCAAACACGCCAAAGGCCCCGTTGATTGTGCATGTAAGGCGACTGTGTGTCTTGGTCGGCGAAACGAGGCCCACCATCGAAGTGGATGTGTTGAGGACGAGACTGAATGCTAAACGTACACGGCGTGAATTGTTTGAGCTAAAGGTCGTGCAGGTAGTGTCGTACAATACGGAGCCCGATTCGTGTGGGGTCAATACGGTACGAAGTCCATACGGGTAGAGCCAGTACGTTACAGAGCCCGGTACGGGTAAGGTCAGTACGACACGAAGTCCGTACGGGTAGGATCGGTACGGTACGGAGTACGATACGGGTAGGGTCAGCACAGTACGAAGTACGGTAGCGGGTGTCGGTTGTCGAGCTTGAGTTTGAACTGTTATCCTAAAGCGAGCTCTTGAAACTCGTACTTACCCAAAGCAAAGTCGAAGGTCGAGAGAAGTCCAATGAGAACGTCACAAATGTACCGACGACATTTATTCTCCCGGACGACGACAAGTATAACTAAGCCGTTGCCGAGGAGAGCGGTGACAGTTAGGATAAAGCGCAAGATATTGAAGGCTATTTCGGCTTCATGCGGCATCTGAGCCGGGCACTTGTCTAGAAATTATTAGCGGGATAGTAAGCGACTTAGACTTAATGGTTTGCCTGGAAAATAGATCTCTACGTATATTCTTGCATGTTGAGTTCTTCCAAAATGATACTTTGGTGTACTTTCGTAGAGCTTAAGGTTGTACCTTCATGTTGCCAAGCATGAATGCATAAACAACTGGCAACTTAACGTCCCCTACAAAGGTTTCTGCGAAAGCTTGTGTACTCGTACGCGGAATTCGTGGCGAGTACACTTCCTTGCGTGCCCATGAAGCGAATCGACGAGCACAACTAACTTTAACGGGTATCGCTCTTCCCACTGAACTGACTTTCGTCGCGATACATCTTAGGTGATTAAAGAACGCGACTGTGCTGCAGAATTTCTCTGAACTAGCGTGGAAATAGGTATAGAACAAGACACGATGGCTATGCCATTGTGACTGAGCAACAAGGGTGAACGGATTTGAAAGGCTAATACAATACGTAATTAAAAACAAAATACTGAAGGCACCTCATGGCGGTCCGTAAAAAGGTATCTAAAACTTAATTGTTTTCTCAAAATAATGAAACCAACAACATCAGAAAACTGAATTTCGGCTATAGCCGTTAAGTCATAACCTGTACCTACAAATGTACTACAGTGAGTCCTGAAATCCATGCCGCAAGAAAACTATAAACGGCACAGAGCGGCATAAAACACGGCATTTCATATGAACATGCGGACTAGGGCTGGGGACCCCTCGCGTCAGGAACCGAAGCCGAAGCGAAGGTAAAATCAAAACCGAAGACCGAAGACGAAGAAACAACGAAGATCAGAGCCGAAGCTGTGCAAAACGTTCGTAGGAAGCGTCCAGCACAAAAAAAATGAAGCTCACGTGGGCCACTATCGCCCACGGCTAGGCGCCACCGGAGCAATGACCGGAGGTCGTTCTGACGAAGCAAAAAAAAAACACCGGATCCCCCCAGCCCTTGTGAGAACCCCACATGATGTGGTGCTGTGCGTGCCTTGATCACGGCAAAATAACACAGCCCACGGCCCGCGCATAATCTCAATTTTTTTCGTTTGCGGTTTTCTGCGTTCTGCGCGTCCGTTCCGAAACTTCATCAACAGACAACAAAAAAAAACAGTACAACCGCAGAGAGTGAAATTAACAGAAGAGAGAAACAGGTGGGATAGCGCAACGCCGTCCTCAGCAAAGGCGTTTAGTCTGCATCTGCATCGCGTCTCGGCTACTTGACCGGCTTTGCTCCTGTCGCCACGGTAGTATGCATCGCTTCCACCTCCTAGAACACTCGGTCATGCTAGACAAACCTCTGGATGCTTACCACTACAACGGTCGTGTTCAAACAGTCGAGCATTTCGTTGCACACTGTGCACACACGGTGCTTCAGCACGTCAAGCTCCAACGATTGCTTTTCGTTCTGTCGACGAAGGTCGGCCAGCTGAAATGGCAGCTTGTTTGAGCAGCAATATACTCTCACAACGGATAGGCTCTCCTCCAATTTTTGTCCTACAATTTTAATGGAAAATCAAAGAAAGAGACATCTTAAACCATGGATAGGCTTTTCTTCAGTTGAAGAACAAAGGGTATTTTTTGAAGGAGCTTGCGCGGTAGATTCGAAAGATACTCGAGGTTGCTTACCTGGGCGGTTAGCTCTTTCTGGGCCTCGACCTCAGTTTTGCTGTCGGCCAGTTGCTTCTCCAGATCCGCTAGCTTCGTCTTCATCTTCGCTCTGCGCGACTGAGCTTGAAGCACTTGTTCTTCGAACGCCTTCCTCTCGGCGTTGGCGCTTTGAAGAGACTTCCGAGTGACCGTCAAATTTTGCTAGAAATCTTAGTGTTAACTTGATTTTAGTAGTTAGTTTATGCTTGGAAAAAATAAGATAAGACTGAGAGAAATGTCTCATTAAAAACTTTCTGAACCGTTGAATTTTGTATTTTTTTTTGGCTTATGCCAAATGCCAATCAGAACACGGAAGAGAAGTTTAGATGTTTTGAAAAAATTAATGAAACATTTTCTTTAAAAAAGGTAAAAATGCAATTAATTTTATTTGACTGATGGTCATAATTCGGCGGCAATAATTTGTGAGACGCTTCTCTAGTGCCAACCTTTCTTGCCTGCCCCCTCCGTGTCTCTGCTTGACCACTTACCTCAGCCTTATCAAGGGCTTCCTTCAACGACACGACTTTTCCGTAGGCGTCAAGAAGCTGAGCACTGGCAATCTTCAACTCTTCTCGCAGTGTTTTCACGCGTTCCTCCAGTGCATCGTTGACCTCGTTCTTCAGGGACAACTGCGTCTGGAGATTGTCGATGAGTCCCTTGGAGCCGTCCGATGCATTCTGACACTCTTTACGTTCCTTCTCGACATGCTCGACCTCTTCTTGAAGTGCGAAAATGTTGTTGTTTGCGACGGCGAGTCGTCGACTGAGGTCCCCTTTCTCGGCCTCGAGCGATCGAATCTTCTCGTTGGCGGCCTGCAGCGTTGCATTGGAAGCCTCTAAGCGGCTCTGCAGCTCTTCTAGCTCGGCTCGAAGCGTGGATCCTCCGGCTCGTTGGTTGACCTCTTCGAGAATCTCCACTGCCTTCGTGCGGCATCGTAGTCGGTGGTGTCCGGCTCGTGGTACGACGCTTCAGGCTTAAACAACCCAAGGTTGCTCCTTAGCAACACAATTTTTCAAGCAAACCGAGATCCGAAACTGACATTTTTGAAGATAGACAGCAATCACTCTCGTTGGAAAACTTGTTTTTTAGTGCCCCGGTGGATCAAGAACTTTTACCGGACTAGATGCGTCGGGATGGAGGACGGGCGGGCGGGGGGGGGGCAGCCCTGTGTAGAGATCCTTTTTCAGACATGGATAGAGAGTGGAGACGTCGAGGATCGGGACCCGAAGGTACCGGAACAACTCTCAGTTTTAGAAGACGTCGGAAAAGTGCTTATCGGTTTTTGGCCTAACAGCGGCGCCGTCAAGAATTAAGTGAAGCTCTGTAGGCTGCACCGCTCACCCAGCACATCACGTCGCTTAATCAGACTAGGATCACCAATGATTTGCGAAGAGTCAAAGTGTTTACCACAGCGGTGATCGATTGTGCTTTGCTGCCCGCCTCAAGTTCGACGGCTCGCTTCTTGAGCGCGTCGTTCTCCTGTGACAGACGCTCGATTGTTTCCTTGGTAGCTTCCATTTCCTTCTTAGCTTCGTTCATCTTCTAAAGAACGCGACGCAGTTCATCATAGTCGGCGTGCTCGTAGCGCAGGGTTGCTAATGTTCAGGTAATGGCTCGGAAAATTTCGGGAAACCAGAAAGATTGAAGAAATTCATGATTTCCGGTTATGTTCTAGAGAACTCTACGTACCTCGTTGATGAAAACAGTCGACTGCTGCCAGAGCTTATCGGTCATCTGAGCGCGATGCTCGGCTTCTTCGTACGCTTCGTGCCAGGAATCGCTGCTGGCACGTTCACTCTTCAGATCGTCCTTCAGCGACCTAATAGTCGAAGCTGCTTCGTCCAGGTCCTTTTCGAGGGAGCGCATCTAAGGTGGGGGCGTGAAAGTGCATGACCTCCGAACGTCACTATAGGAGAAAGTGGATGAACTCACTGCACTGTCCGAAATCCCGGTGGAACTGAGTTTCCTCATAAAATCTTTCGCTAGAGGGTATCTCACGGCTACTTCAAGGGAGGCTTCTAAAGGCTGGGGAGATAATTCTATGCGACATACTAGTGGCGTTTCGGTGTCAACCCGGCGATGGGGCTTGGTAATGGCCCCCTTTACACGCATGTACGTAAACTAGACTGGATAGGCCGCCATCGCCGTTGGAACGTTTGTCTTTGCTAAATACTACCACCAAAATATTAAAAAAACTCCTCTTCTCTGAGCGTCTACTAAAAAAATTAAAAAAGAACTAAATGGCCGCACTTGGCGCATGCGATTTGTAGCTTTTCGGTCAGTTGTAAGAACTACAAAATTATTTCGCAGACAAACACCTCTTCCTTCTCCAAAGGGCTTGAAAATCTTAATCGTATTTGCGTGCAGAATAAGTTGAAGGATACCTCTTCTTTCATGTTCTCGACGTCCTCCTTAGAACTGTTAGTCACCATAGCGTTCGACGCTTTCGCGGCGATAACTTCCTGCTGCAGCGATCGATTGATGCTTTCGTATTCCTGGAGACGTGCTTCCGCGATCCGCTTGTAAGCTTCCAAAGCGGCGACTTTGACGACTAGCATATCCACCTATAATTGCTTGATGCACGTGTTAAATTGTCCTGCCTCTTTCAATCGATCCTGGCATGTTTAGACTACAAAGTGTCTTGCATGCCAATGTTTAAAACGGCAGAAAGAAGTATAAACAGCAGGTACTTTCATGGATAGCCTACGGCATGCTGAGACTTGCCTGAGTAGCTCCATTAACTCGACTTTCGGAGCCTGTTGGCTGATGGTTCATCGGAGGGACGACGTCCCACTTCGACATGGCACGCTGCTGCGAGCCCTCGACGCTAGACATGATGTTCTCCTTGCTGTCCATGTGGCGCAAGTCCAGCAAAACAAAGTGGAGGAAAATGGCGGCGTCTAGAGTTTTATCCGCCTAGGACAAGAAAATGCAAGCTTTTGTGGTCTCGGAGGTCGGAATTAGTTCAGATCCGAATGCCGTTGAACATTTATTAAACGTAAAGTCTAGCATTACGCAGCCTCATATCGCTGTTGTTCAGGGAAAAATGGCCAGAGACTATTTTGTGCTTCACACACGTTTCAGGGCGCTCTTTCTGAAACACTAAATTCCGTACTTTGAACTATGCGATGGAAACATGAGACGAACGTGGGACTTGGGCCTTGCGAACGGCGCATATGTCCCGCTTCGATCTCATTTAGCCTGACAAAAAGTAGTCGGACGCCATTTCCTCTTCGAGGGGGTTGAATAACCACGTGGTACTACGCATTTTCGGGCCCACGTCCCCCCTCTGAAGTGCTGTTTGCCCTTTGATCTATAGGTCAGACTCTTTAAAACAATGTAAAGAATCCTAGCAAGGCCACACTAGGCTTTCTCGACTCGCCTACACAGCTCATTTCATCGGTAGGCTGCGAGTTTTAATTGTAGTTTTCCCGGGTTATTAAATCTAGCATCATTGTCTGTCTGCTAATCAGCTGCCTGCAAGTGTTTGAATGATCGTCTAGCCGGCTTCCGGCCCAAAGTTCAACTTATCACAATTGCCCATTATTGTTTAGGAACCAGCTCAGTCGATTGAAAACGTTGGGTTTCCTATTACAAATGCGTCAAAATGCCGCAGTTACGATGATGTTACGGTCCCGTCGTCTACTGTCGGTGACAATGTTTCGCTGCGAATTTTGCTCGCTACGGCGGAAACTGTGTTTCACGGACCATTCCCTGCGTCTAACACCTTGTTTATCCTTCTTCGAATCCTTCCGCCATAATTAGACGCTTAATCAGGCGTCGTAGTCTGGGGCCCGTTTCGGAAGTATCGCTTGACGCAGGCTTCCAGAAAGCCGTCTCCGCCCGCGAGCAAGATGTCAACATGTACCGAAACCGGATGTGGACCGAGCGGCATTAGGCGCGGATTAAGGTTATCTTTGGATTTGAGTGCCGTCGTGCGAACTTCGCAGATTGCTGCAATAGGCTTCGTCGACGTCGACGCGTTCGGAGAGATTTCCTTTTTCCTTGTTGTGAGCGATTTCGGAAGATGAACATCCTACGCATCACATCGTGTAGTTATGAGCGTTTCAATGTTCTGACGCAGTTGAAGACGAAGCAAGAATCTCTGACGAAACGTTTGGACGCAACCACTTTGCAGGAAACTCTTGGATGTCGAAAGCGTCGAACCACTCAACAACATACTAAACAGTCGCTGTTGATTCACAAAACTATGAATGTTGACTTGTGAAAGCTAGATCACACATACTCAGATAGAGTTATTCGATCAAAGCAGTTTAGGGTTTTGCCAGCTGTTGAGATCTGCAAACCCGAACAGGGGTCTCCTCGGTACAGAAAAATGCCAGAATTTTATGCTTGAAGAGATTTGCTAACCCTTAAAGTCATTTGTAAAGGTCGGCATCCGTACCGTATTACGGCCCGTACCGTACCGTTCTGCCGTACTGACGGTACGGCTGTACGGTACGGGTAGGTAGGGCCAGTACGGCTGTACGGTACTGAACAGGCTCAGCACAGCAGCCGTACTGAAATCCGCATTATTTAAGTTGGCGAAAAACTCATCAAAATGGTACCTATTTTATGACTATTTTTATGGATATTTCGAGAGTGTACGTTAGTATACCCTGAAAGTGTTATAAAAGAGGAACTCAATGGAAAAATAATAGAAAATTTGTCATACATTTCAGCTTAGTAACGGCTTGAGTTTAGGCCTAGGCTTAATTCTGACTTCTTTACCTACATAGTACGGCTTTTTAGTACGGCCGTACTGAGTACGGTACGGCTGTGCGGTACGGGGGGCCCAGTACGGTACGGGAGGGGCAGTACGGTACGGCAGTACGGTACGGCTTGGTTTTGCCGAGGTTTTAGTCATTTGGCTGTTTTGAAGAATTTTGGACGTATCTTTAGCTTATTGAGGACCTTTTGGTTCTTTACTCCGACGTCTGGTCAGTCTATCCTGTAAAGCTAGGTTCTTCCGTGTAACTGGTTGCCGGTATTCATCCGCCGCTCGGATAACGAGAGATCCTTGTCAACGAAAAAATTTTATAAAGCGGGAAGCTGGTATATTTGCAGGCCACAAAAAAGTCTTGGATGCCTAACGTACGAGGTTCAGCCCCAAAATATCATGAGGCAGATGGTATGACGGTATGAACCGAAGCCGTCTTCTTCATAAAAAAAAAATTCATTGAACAAACGAACGAAGAATGTAATCAAAACTATTCTTTTCAGCATTTATATATACGCTAAACAAGGGTGTTGTTGGCCATCCGGAGGCCATCATGACCCTTTTTAGGGCCCTGTTTAGACTTTTTTCCGACGGTGGAGCTTGCGCGCCCCGTATACTCGAATTCTTAGATCGTCCATGTCACATGCACCGTAAGCTGCCCAAATTCAGGAAAACATCGACGTTGATCGTCACCCATGCTGCGCACCTGTTTTCGGTTTCTTAGGCTTCTGCTTTGAAAGCGACTTTTGAGGGCTTCATTCGGTCAAAGCCCTTCGTGGCCGTCACCGAAGTCATCGAATTCCGAAGTCAACAGTCCATCACGGGCTTCACAAATCCTATTTGAAGCGGTGTCCGTGACAGCAATCGCAGCAGTCAGGCTTCCGGGTAACGTCAATGGACCTTGTCGACTTCGACCAAAAATGGGTGCCAGACAAAGATGTTTGTTAAGAATGGTGTCTTAATTAGTCTGCTTAATTAGGCGACAATTGTTGACAAATATGATTTTAAATGGTCCGGCTTACGTTCGAAGGAAACGGAGCAGCTGTCCATTGACCAGTGACGTTTTGCGAAACCATATACTAACGGCCGGATTTACGAAATTTTATTTTCGAATATTCTGCTGGTTTCGTATTTCGTTCTGGATGATTTCGCTTCGAGCGCATTGTTTTGCGCTATATTTACATGCTCATCGGAGGGTCCTGCAAGATCGTTCGCACAGTATCAGTCGGTTCCACTACATTCTCGTTGATATCGCCAGTAGCGGCAGGCGACTCGCTTACGCAGTAATCTGGGGTGCCGTCATAATTTCCCAATTCTGGTGAAACTAAGTCCTGCAGCACGGAAAGCAATGGAACGGAATGAGTAGAAGGGGTGACTTAAGAACGGAACGCGATTGGGAACGTTAAATCTGTTAGCCGGGAAACGTGACATGAACAGAAAATTCGGGAGAACATCCCAGACTTAAAGCGGCCAAAAGAGGAAAATTTGAGTTCCGGTATCATCGCAATGATTTCCGCGAAGGAAATGTCGGGGCTGGAAGTGCATTTTCCATTCGATTTGGATAAGCGTTTACCGTCCTCAGTACCGTACTCCGTAGCATGTTTTACAATGCAGAGTACGGTACGGCTCTGATCGTGTACAGGCTTCAGTATCGCACCGTGCAGGCGCGGTACGGACTACGGTGCGGCTTGATTTCTGGTCGAAAATGCCCTAGTACGGGCCGTAGTACGGTCATGATAGGGTCCGTAGCGTAATTCCGTATCCTTCTCCACTGTGCGCAGTACGATACGAGGCGAGCGCGGTACGGAGCGGTCGCGTCGATATCTGCTCCTTGGTGATTGAAGCAAAGTTTCGACAACAACGTAGCACGGACGACAGTAGACCCGTGACACGTGCGCTACGTTTACTGTCTTGCAGAGTGTCTCTTTGGCGTCCCGTGCGTAACGTCGCGGTCGTTGGTCTTTCGCGCGGTTGAGGAATCGTTCCTATAACGTCAATTGCTGCTTTGCGACTATACGAAACCGTATATTTCATCGTACCTCGCAATGACGTCCATTCGTCGCCTTCCGGCGCAAACATATTTGCACCGGGAACTTCATGAAATGCCGAGGCGTCTCGGCGAAGTGGACGCCTTCCTGGCTTGGATGACTTGTGACGCTTAATCCGGAGCGGATTAAATGGGCGTGCCGGCGAAGGAGATCCGCCTTGGAAAGGCCGGGATGGGCTGCATAAAAGAGACACCCAGAGGCGTCGGAATATCTGCAGATTCGTCGGACTTTCGGCGATGTTTCTGTTCATCATTTATTCCATTAAGTGCTTAGTATTAATAAATATTTAAAATAGTAATTTAAAATAGCATGCTTCGAAAGAAATATTATTTCAAACATTATTTTTAAATACTAAAAAATATTTATGTTTTCCTTAATGAAAATTAAACGTATTAAAAAACAAGCGCGTTGAACAGGGCAATTTGTTCGTATTTATCTTATAATTTTCCTTACTTTATTTTTCAGTAAACGTCATCAGTCGCAAAATGTCCTCCATCCAGCTAGTCTTCCTCTTCATCGTCGCCTCGATCTCGCTCAGTTCTCTGGCGGAAGCGTCGACCCGCCGGCAGTACTGCGGCAAGAAGTTGCTGCGCCATATGGCGTTGGTCTGTCGCGCAACTGAATGCGATGCGAATGGCCAGGACGTATCTAGCGAGGCCTCAGAAAACGCTCTAAGCTGTAAGTATTTTTTGTTTAAAAAATATTTTTGTAGTTTAATAATATCTTGAAATATTGTTATTTTTTATCATCTAAAGGATTTTTGAAATTTTTTAAATTAAACTTTACGCAAAGAAACTAATTTACAGTGAAGAACTTAATGAATTTTCACGATTCTAGTGCTCGCCCACGAATGCTGTACGATCAGCTGCTCGACCTCAATGATTGAGAGCTTTTGCTGCGGCAACCCGATCAAGCCCGCCATCGCCGAGTCGCCCTTCCGCCCGCAAAATGAAGTTAAAGCCAGCGCGGACGAGCAGGACCTAAAGGATGTCTTGATCTTCTGAGTGACTCCAGCGCGTGCTATGATGCCTAAGCGAAAAGGAATACAAAACTGTGAATGGTTTATACAAATGTCGTTGTAATATGCTTTACTTGATGCCTTAGATGACATTGTCGCAATAAATATTTGAAAAAATTAAATTAATTCGCCATCAAAACTAGGCTCATGCTAATCACGTGTGCTCGGCTTTTTTTGGAAGACGAACGTGTATCGTGCTGTAGGCGGGTGTGAGCCCGAAAGGTACGTAACTCTAGTTCCGAGCAGTGAACCAGCCAGAGCAGGTTTTTGGCAACTGTGTCCCGCGTTCCAGGTCCGGTCGGGACCGGCCCTCAATTCTATTGCTGAAGCATATCGTCGGAGGTGTTTTCTACATCAAAGCATCTGAAATTTCAAAAAGGGCCACTAAAAATAAATTTTCGGTGAATATTAGAGAAAGTACGTTACGTCCAGGTACAGCGCATCTCATGTACTGCTAGCTCTACATTCACGTGCTGGGATGTTTTATAAGGCTGTTAGAAGCGCTACTCTTAAGCAGCACATCGTAGTGAACAAACACAGCGATCTGAGGCTCCGTCAGGCTAGTGTTGTGCCGTTAAGCCAGTTCTGCAGCGATCTGGTCTCGTGTATTCCGCTTTTTACAGACGGTACCTCGCTTAGATCCACTTTAGTGTCGCGGAATAGGGAAGGCTAATTTCCGTAATCAACAAGATAAGCGCTTCTAGAACACCTAATCTGATCTGAGCATGGAATCGCCGTCGGCAGGCGGACGTCAAGCTTGTTTTCGAATCGACCAAGTTAATCAGGCTCGCGAGACTACAGCGTTTATCCGCGCTTTCTCGGGATTCTCGGACGTATGCCCCGGTTTCCGACGGCTTCGAGAAGTCTGCATTGACGGAAGCGCATCGAACACCGGAAATGACCTGCGCGTAGTCAAAACGGCTAAGACGCTTAATCGGGACGATAGTGGGCCACTTCGGTCCAGCAGTAAAGGTGCTCACTGCAACGAGTCGAGAGATTCGCAGAAGGGAAGACTCCGAACTGATCAGCTGGCAGCGGGCAGAGTAAGCCTAATATAATGTGGCATAGACTTCGGCCTTGTGCCGTTCGTACCGTTAAACGGGTACGGGGGTAACTCCCGTACCGTTCACCCGAACCGTTTTATCGGAACGGCCCCGTTATGGAACCCGTACCGTTAACGTTATAAAGTGCCATAATATTGTAGAATTCGCGCTAACTATAGACAACTTATCAACAATTTGCAGAAATTCAAGGCTGACACAGCAGATGATATATTGTAGGCACGCTTGATGCATGAATTTCTGGTAAGAAATCGTGAAAAAGGCCAAGAATAAAGCCCCCCCCCCTAAAGGGGTACTTTTGCAGCGCCGTACCCTACTGACCATCTAGCCTCGCCCAACGTACCCGTAAGCAATGTTTCGACTTCTACCTGCACTTCTACCTATACTACCTCTACCTCTACGTAGAGGTAGAGGTAGAAGTTTAAAACCGGGTAGAGGGAGAAGTAGAAGTTAAAGTTAGTAGAAGTAGAGTTAGTTAGAAGTAGGTAGAAGTTAAGAACTTGTACCCCATTATTTCGGGCATTTTTTTGGTCATATTTCGTTGAAATAATGAGATTTTGGTCGAAAAAATGGTAGAGGTAGAAGTTCAAACTTCGGCCGCGTAGAGGTAGAGGTAGAAGTTCTGCGGCGAAGTCAAAACACTGCCCGTGACCGACTCGGCCGTGATACGACGCGGACGACGATCTCTTCCTTGCAGTTGTTTTAGCGCCACTGTTTGCTACTTAATTGTTACTAGCACACTTCCAGAGAGCATGTGATACGCTACCAGCTTGTCTGCTACCAGCTTGTTTGGTGCTTTGATTTATTTTAAACTCCTTTTGACCAGACGCTACATCCGGTCCTTACGTGCGGGAATCACATACATGTCGTGGCTCTCGTATGTTGAAGTGAACCCACTGAACTTGTATGCTTCCGCTAAGACTCAAACATTCTTTCATACTATGCAATTCGTGGCGGGTGTAAATCTCTTCCGTAAACGCCCAGTAAGCCCAAGATTATACGCCCTGCAAAATACCGCTTGAAGTGACACCACTGAAACACAATGATGGTAGAAACACTGAAGACCACCCTAAGCCAAGTGTTCCTCCTTTTTGGAAGAGACCACACATCAAGAAGAAGGGCTGACGCGCACTAGGGCTCTGAATAGATCCGTTTCTCCAAAACAGCAAGCATCAAACCAACATTCTGGGCCAGGGCACCAGGGGCGTAAACTTACCACAGTTCAAATCGAATCCGAATCCGGAAGGCAAAAAATAAACCCGAATCGAATCCTAATCAGACGTTCAAGCAGCATCGAATTTCCAAGGTTCCACCTGAATCCAAAGCTTTTCATTCACCGATCCTGGTCCCAGTACTGGGCATTTTCGACCGAATCTGGACTGACTGGACAACACGCCTGGTTTACGGTACGTAAAAACTTAAGTGAACAACATTTGCTGAGAAATCGTTCAAAGGCTGTTGTGGCGAAAACATGACCGCCCTGCAAGCGATACAGGAAAAATTTGGAGGCAAATTTCGAGCAAAAATAGTAGTGTTTACGTTGGTAGGGGCCGTGCGGTGGACCAGTCTATCCAGTGAAACTTCGGAAAAAATCGTACTTCGTTCATGAGAAGTACAGATGGCATCTGAACCCCCCCCCGTGCCGTGGAGCAGGGCCGTGATCGTGGCTCCACGGTACAGACACGTCACGGCCGTGCCCACGGGTTGCCAACTCTGTTGGCAAGAGATCACACATCAGGCATATCGTAAGATGGGAGCAATGCTTGGAGCTGATCCGCAGTTTTTAAGACATCAAAAACCAAATTGGTCACAGTCGTCGTTGTCCGATAACAACATGCTGCCCCCAAAATATCGTATAGTAGCGTACGCTCTTTCAAATTATTTTAGCGGTTTTGAGCTGTTCATACTTAATTGATGAGAAGCTTTACATGCCAGCATGCATGCCGGCTGCAAGTGAAGATGGAGCTTGCTACGCTTCCGTCGATAGTCAAAATGAACGTAGACTTGCCATCTAAACAGGTTACCGCATAACGTCAGCTTATGAGGCTGACTTCACTATCTTCCTTCGTTTTGAATGGCGACAAATGCCAAATGTAGTTTCAGATACCCTTTCGCTTATTGTGTCCTAAATTTAAGGTCGGCAGTCGCACAGATAGTAAGGTCGTACCGTTCCGTACTTCGTACTGTACCCTACGGAGTACGGTACAGGGGTGAGCAATCAGTACGGTACGAAGTAGGGTACGGGGGCGGGGGGG
>JNEY01000249.1:66429-82025 GCA_020875895.1 Aphelenchus avenae
GGGGGGGGGGGGGGGGGGGGGGGGGGGGGGGGGTCAGTACGGTACCGGGTACGGTACGGCTGCCGATCCTTAGTCCTAATTCCGCGGTTGTTTATTACACATAATAGGTCGAATAAAGTATTATAGGGTGCATTCACGACGATTTGCGTTTTACGTTAAGTCATACAGATGCATCTTTACTTTTGCAAAACAGATAAAGTCTACTTTATCCGTCCATGCACACCGTCGGTTCTTTGAAATCGAAGGTGGTTGGTTCTTTGAATACGTAAACAGAAGATGTTGTCCCCGCTTTGTCACCTTGATCGCGAATGTCTCATCTCGAGTGTTTCAAAGATTACGTGATGTCTGCGCGAAATGAATGGGCGGCCGAGACCAGCTTCCGCTTCTAGAATGGGTGCAACGTGCCCTCGGCCGTTTCTAATCGAGCTAACGAGGTAAACATCGTCTCCGAAGTTGTAGTTCTGAGGAACGAAATTTGCGCTATTCTCGGCATCACCGGGAAGCACTTAGAGATGAAGTGTTGCTTACGCTGCCGAGGAGCAAAAGCGAGCCCTACGGGTATGAACCACGGACGTTACGGCGGGGGGTGGAGGGGGGGGGGGACCAAGACAAATAAAATTCTTGATGAATATTGGCCAAATAGGCCTAAAATCGCGTTGTCCGCGCCTGCGGCGGTCTATTTTGGGTAGAAAAAATGTCCGTACGCACCGCTTGACCCATTCGCAGATTAGTTTTTCTATGGTTTTGTCAATTCTTCAACGATTTTTTTGCTAGCAACGGAAAAAAATTTGCTGTGGTATCGATGCGGATCAAAACCCCTTTTAGTCAGTCATCGTTCGAATGATCCAACCTCGAGGGAGACACGCGGATAATATTTCTCGTCATTCGCTGGGCACTTATAATTCAAAACTTTAATTAAGCCGCCACAAAAGAACGTACTAATCGCACATTCAGCTAACAGTAATGCAATTACGAGCTAATTTTCGTTATTTTAAGCAGTTTTCATTATAATTCGCATTTTTCCTTTGGTTCTCCGGCAGACTCAATTCAGTAAACTAGTATCTTACGCGCTTTTCTAGACTACCGTACTCCTGATCCTGAGGTCCCGCTCAAGCCCCTTAAATCCGAACGCTTTCGGAGTGTCAATCGTTCGCTTAAAACTATTCGGGCCACAGTAAACACACGATAATCCCGCCGCGTAAACACGCACCCTATCCAGGCAATGCCCGGAATAGACCCTCAAATCCTCGGCTCCCTTCCGCGGATATTGGAGTCCATTAACAGTTGAGACTCCTGACATTTACTTGTCAGCACACAGATATCGTACACCTCGAGTGAACCGATCGTATGACCACTCGAAGCAGTTGGCTCAGAACGGGGCTGAGGAAGAATCGGGATGGATTTTTGACGGAAGTCGACATGTTTAGTAAAATCTGCTCTTGCTGCGCCTAGCGGTGGGCCATTTTCGTACGAACATCGTGAACATTTAGGACGTCCTGCGCAGTAAGTCCTGGGAATAATCGGAACCGGTTTTGAAATTTTGGAATAGGTCCGTATCGGAATCGGTACGACCCGAGGGGTCACCAGCACTAGTTCGAATGCCCAAAACAATGCACATGAGCGTGCCGAAGTGGCCTGCAATGCGGCACAGCGAGCACCTCGAGGGCATAACGGTGGAGGTCGGAAGGGGCGATGGCAAGGCAATTAGAAGTTTCGATGGATTTGTGTAAAAGGAAGCTAAAAAATCGTCGTGAACAATTCTATAAGACTCTTCATAGATTCATTTTACAGATCGCTTTTCCGATAATTTTAGACATTTTGTCAAAGAGTGCTTGGGCCATTCAGCGTTAATACGGGTCTGGCGAAAGAAACATTAGAAGAGACAGTTTTGCCTTTTGACACATCAATGAAGGGGGAGTATTCTAAGCGGCGGCTACGAGAGCGTCGCATCTTCCTTAAATCCAAAAGTGCAAGTTGCTACGCAGGCAACAGGCGTAAAATGGCTGGAAATGTGCTTACGTCAACAAGTGACTTCCGCCAAGGCATTAAAAGCTCTTGTCTAGACGGCACTAGGAACTTAAATCCGACTTTAGGAGGTACCTGGAACCTAGCGAAATTAAAGCAAAACAACCTACATATCCGAGAACTTCCTGCGTCCAGTTGCGTTATTGAATAATCGCTTTAAAATTGCTTACTAACGGGGTAGCGCTGAATAAACATTCTCGAATTGGCGGTGCGATCGGCGCGTAATAACCGTTACTGGCTTTAGTAAACGGTCATCCGTCGATTACCAGCCGGCCACGTATTAGACTTGTACACGGCACCACCGGTCCCCCTACGTTCTGTACCTCTGAACGTTACGCAATGCAACACGGCTGGAGACACGGTGCGGCGCCGTACCGTAATCCTTACTTGGCTAAATGGGTCCTTTGGCTAGATTCGGCTATGCTTTCAGCACGCGTCTGTGTATGGCGTTGCCGCGTTTGGGATGATTATTGGCTTCCGAATACTTATCTTACTTCCGTTTATGGCCCGGCAGTTAGTCTCCTCAACTGGGCGCCGCCTGGTGGAACAAGCGCTTTCGTTGAATCCACATGGGCATCCGAAAAGTAAGCAAAACGTTTCGCGCAGCGTCGCTTTGCAATCGACGGCGTAGGAAGACACAAACCCCTTTCGTCAGAACGGGGGGCGGGGGGTGCAGATCCGTTTTCATGTGTATGGATAGGGCTACGGGATATTCGTGGGGACTAAGCTTTTCGATGTTCTTCTTGGATTGTGGTTCGGTCTATTTGAGCCGATCCAGCGAGTATGTTCGATTGCTCTCTTGGCCTGGCCGCACACGGCCGAAGGTTTAGGCAAAAAAAATCTGACATCAAATTTGTACTGAAAATATTTGTTGGATATTGCAGTCCAAGTCGAAGGGTCCCCCGAACTATCGAGGTGCCGGTGGATAGCCCACCGTCATTTTTAAGGGGCCCTGCCCTGGATTTCTTTGGTCTGTCTCGAAGTGCTTACGTGAGCTTACGAATTCAGCCAAGTCGGTAAAAGCTTTGGTCTTGACCGTGTAAATGCTTAAGGGGAAGGTATGCAGTGCAGTGAGGTTTAAGACGGACCTAATGGAAGTAATAACCATTTTTCCTTAGAATCAGCTTTGTTCCGGAGTCCACGGAGCCGACATGTGTCATTAATACTTGCATTAGCGAGTGACCTCGTAGTGATTGCTTACGAATGGCGTATCGCCAGATAAACAATCCTTCCTTTAGTGACAATCCGATTGTCAGACAGACGCACACTTACCCTTATTGATTTCCTGAAGTGGAGTCCATGTGTTTTATCTTACATTTCCCATCCGGTCTTTCGGAAAACTGTTGCGTATCGTGATCTATGGTCCGCAGTAGGATACGTACCATTCGCGATGCGCCGTATCGTACGTACGTACGTTGTGCCTGCTTTATACCGTGGTACCATTAACTTGCCCAAAGTACTTTCGTAAACTTTACCAAGTTTTGCTGCTGTTATGGGACTAACTGCTCATACTTTTGAATTTTGCTCTTTGCGTACATTCTAGCATGGGAGTAAATTTAGGCACTTCTAAAAGTGTACACATTATGGGACGTTTGTAACTCCCTTACCTGTGGCTTTCAAGACCTATGCGGTACCGCGTCATATACCGGCCGTACGGTACGGAGTAGGTTAGCACGGTACGGAATTCGTCGCGGTACGGCTGCCGCTACCACGGTGCTTTCCTGCATATCCGTAGCTCACGGGTGATGTATGATGGGGAGTTCCGCATTCATTTAACGGAAGTCTCGGTGTCTCTTCGGTCTAGGTCTGGGCCTACTGAAGTCTCGCCCAGACCTGTTTCGCATGGTGCGGCTGTCCAAGTCCGGTGCGGGCGTTATTCATCCATATGTTGTGCTTTAGCCCATCTTTGTGCCATTATTTAGAATGACTACTCGCACCTGGACATTCGCCTTGCTTTCGTGTATTCTGGCCGGACTTTTCTGTTTTGTCAGTTGTGTACCGCCTGGCGGTGCAAACGCTTTCGTGACCTTTCACGTCGATAACCGATTAGTAAGTGTTCCCAGCGTTTCGCACCACCTATCTTTTATGACAACCGGCTCAGGCCGACCCGTGTTCAAATCGCACACCGCTTTCGAGGTTCACATAATACGAAAAGGTCCCTCCAGTTTTCAGTTTGCCCATTTCTGGCGCATTGTTTGGAGGTTCCGGGTCAGAAGTCATGACGCCAAAAGCCTTTGCTGTGCCGGTGGTAAAGGGGCTCGGTCTGGCGGGCCAGTTGGCATTTTATTTCACGCATGTCCGGGGTTCCTTACCGAATGCGCCTGACTGTGTAATATGGCTTCTTTTTAAACTTTATTCTAGGTAAAGTCGAGAATCGCCGATATCCAGCAGAAGCTTGTTGCTATCGATCGACGATTTAGCGGCACATTCCAGTCGATCGGAACCCTGCACGTTACCGTCAACATCTTCAACATTGGTCCGAACAACGCAACGACGTAGCGCTTTTTTTGTTCGCTTTACCGTTCTAGCGTCCTCATTTAGAGCGAAAAAGGCGCTACGCAAAGCGGCAAAGTACTTCCGACGACTGTATAACTCGACGACATCGATCCGAATCAATGGCATAGGGCAGTTTCCAATGACGCTCCTGGCGAATATTACCGACGCAAGGAGCCGTCGGACACTGCTGGACCTTTATGGTACGAATGCGATCAAGGCTGCACCTGAGCAGTGTCCGACCATTACCACTTTTTCGGACCATTAGCATTACCATTACCATTACTTCAAATTGGAAGCATTACCAATACCAACCATTACCATTACCCACTAGCCCATTTTGGAAGCATTACCATTACCACCATTACCCACTACCATTACCTAGTTGCACAAACAGTCCGAGAGCAGAGGAAGTTTATTCAGTTAACGATCTCCGGACATGTTCTCGTTAATGTGAACCATGAGCTTCATGTCCAACAAGTCTTCAAGAGTATTGCCTTTGCGTCCGCCCAGGGCGAGCCCGGCTTGACTGAAGGAACGCTCGATGGATGCCGAAGTCGCAGGAGCTGGGAGGTACTTCATAGCTAGCTCGTAGACGCGAGGGTACTTGGCTGTTCCCTCGCTGCGCCACTATTCGAGCGGATCGGTACTGCCGAAGTCCGCGTACAGGACTGCATCGAGGTACTTCTGCACTTCGTCGCCGTTTGGACCGAGATTTGAGTTCTGCTGCTGCTGCGAACTGGCGCGCTTCTGCATCCGCCGCTTCTTGCGCATGATTTCCTCGTACGCGTCGTCGTCACCCGCTTCAAGTGATTCGCTGTCGGAAACCACCTCTTGAACGTCGTCGTGTCCGATACGGTCTAGCAGGAGTCGGCTGATGATGTCGCTGTCCATGTCGACCAAAAACGCCTGCGATGGGTCCAACGTTGCGGCGACTGCATAGTGCGGGTTGAAGCCCACCATCTTAGGGTCGGTGTTGACGCCAAAGCGCTTTATCAGCTCAGCTTTGATGCCTTAAAGCAAGGCATTGGGCAGGCATTCTTGAAAAAAACTGACCTTTAGCAAGCGCCCACGCGTCAGGAACTTCGTTGCGAAATTTATCGCAGTGTTTGCTGAGCTTTTTGATCTGGCCGTAGACCTTCGAGACGGTCACCGAGCGGTCCTTTTGCATTGCCATCAGCTGGGAATGAAAGGGTTCCACGATGCGGCAGAAGGACCTGAGATATGCGATGTGGCTCTCGACAAAAGTCGGCCAACCTTTGCAGCTCCACACCTGTAATTGCAGAACTTGGGGTGACTTTTAGAAGCGTACGTGCTTACCTGGTTCAGATCTTTCCAGATTTCAAGGACCCTCTCCGCCATCATGAAGTGTGAGCCCCATCGAGTCGTCGCAGGCAAGATGAAGCTTTTATTGCAACGATTGCGAAGCTCCCTTTTGGCCGAGCTGCTGTTCTTGGCCTAAAGACCGAGGTTAATGCACGGCTTTGCCCGAACAACACAACCTTTCGAAGAATAGCTCGAGTCTTTCGCATCATCGACGACGCCTTCTTGTTGTCCTTTTCGACCACTTTCTTGAGAACAAGCTCGAGACAGTGGTCAAAGCAGCTCACGCGCTTAGCGAACGTTGCGTCGTACTCCCGCTCTAGTGCTTCGAATTCCGTGACGTCCGCCGCCGCCTGAGCGTCCTCCTCCTGGTCGGAATCGTCCTGACAGTCCGTTTCTTCGATTTGCGGGTCAGTGTATGTGACTCGAGCGCTAGGAGTATGCCGTCGGAATGATTGCTGTTCTCCGTCGCTGTCTTCGTCGTCGGCCTCATCGGCCCCAGGCGTGTCCGCGTTGTCGTCGCTAACGACAATGTGAACCTCTTCGATCGACTCCCTGTACGCTTTCAGGAGGTTCGAACCTGTAAACAGACATGCGGTCCTCATCAGTTAACTGGAAAAAGTACCGTTGTCTGTGACATTAAATGCAACGTCGTCGTCCTTCAGCAGGTACTCATTGAGTATCGAGTTCACGCATTCACGCACTCGCTCGGCCGTCTTCACACCTTCGATGTCGCGAACACCGAGGAAGCATACTTCGAGACGACCACCCGAGCCGACGAAATGCATTGTCACGCCGATATAAGACGAATGTGAGACGGACCGTATGTCGACGACTACGCTGAACTTGGAGCGGGCCGCTTGGAGTCTCTCTTTCAGGGCTTCCTTGGTTGCGGAGGCTTGACGAGCAAGAACAGCTTTGGCTCCTCTGCCGCTCTTTGTGACCTAAACTTAAAGGTACAAACGCCAATAAGCAATAACTTTCTACCTGGTAGCGCTTGTCGAAGCGTATATGAACCGGCGAAATGCCTTGTCTTCGACGACTCCAACCGGAACAGTCGGCTTGGCCAGAAAGCATGCGAGGTTACGCTCTTGAGCAGACCATCTAAAAACGAGATTTTGGTTGTGTTTGGAGTGGAAAAGCTTACTCTGCACTGTTGCGGTCCAAGGGCTTCTTCACTTGAACCTTAGCTGCCTCGAATGGACTGGCATACTTCGGCGTTTCTGCTTTCCTACTGCCGCTTGCCGTTACTGCAACGATGCGGTCTGCGTCGCGTGCCACAACGTCCTCGTACTCGACTTTGTGGTGATGCCTTAGGTGCTTCTTCGCATTGGCTGCTAGCGTTCCCTTAAATTCGTCGCTGCCGTCGGGACAAAGCTTGCAAGTCATCGAGCTCTCGTTCTTCACGAAGAAGTCCCACGCAGCGGATGGCTTGCAAGTCATCGCGGTCTGTAAAAAGCAGTTTTAAATAGTGAATATTGAAATAATAATGAAATATTTGCGACGATGTTGCTGTGATGATCGATTTCTTAAGCAACTGTTTGGTAAGCATGCACGACGAAAGGTCACAGCGAAGCGACCCGTCGCTTCGGTGGCCCCGAACGGGCGAAAATTTGCGTCCATTATTCGTTGCCAGAGTCGGAACGGGCATTTCATCTAGTGCTTAATAGGTAATAGTAAATTCGACAACCACCATTACCATTACCATTACATTACCCACTGAGCGATTTTTGAAGCATTACCATTACCAACCATTACCATTACCCACTGAGCCGATTTTCGACCATTACCATTACCACCATTACCATTACCACTACCCCGGTCACTGCACCTGAGGTGGCTGCCGACCAGTGTAGAAAATTTTAATGATCTACTTTTTTGAAGTACAAAATCACTCTAAATTCTGGATTTCCGATTTTTTCGAGCAATAATTTCCACATTTGTTTAGGCGCCCTATGCGGAATTTAAAGCATCAGGGACAGATTTGGAGTAAAAATTGATGCCTATGTTGTCGTAAGGTCTGGCGGCTCTACCTAGCGCTGAGTCAATAAATCCAGAAACATAGATTTATTTGGTACTAGCGGCTGGGCTTCGCTTGGCGCAGCCGGCGCCGCTACCGGGTATTGCTTGTACCAAGCAGACAAAATGTGTGTCATTGCGGCTCCGTGCTGAAACCTCCTCTTAGGACCGATTTGGCAGAATATCTGGTTCTTAACCACTATGGGTATGCTAATATGGAGCTCGCTATCGCATGGAAGCAGGACCCCTACCCCCCCCCCCCCGACCCCAGAGACCCCGATTTGAAAAATGGACGTTATTTTCGGAATCTCCATGCTGGAGAACCCCATGCTAGGATCGATTTGGCAGAATATATGCTTCTTTGGGCATGCTTCCATGAAACTTTCCAGTTTTAAGCCCAATCGAATGATACTAAATTCGAACCGCGAGCGAAAACCTTTTTGTGGACGGAAACCAGCCCTTTAGTGTATAAGGACTTTTTAATGAATTTTGAAGCAATACGTACCAGGTTCTCGTTCTGTGGGCACATTTAAGGATGTAAGAATGTATAGCACTTGAGCCTGCGCGTCGACGCCGGGCTTATAAAACACTTGTTTTTCGTTTTTTCAGTCTTTCTTTTTTCAGCCTTTCTTAAGCGAGCTGTTACTTTGCAGACGTCGTCAAATACACGTTCATGCTGCAAGGAATTCGACCGCTGAACCAGTACGAACCCTATGAACCGCATGTTTCCATCGCCCACTTGAGGAACGAAACGCTCTACTTGCGCGACGAGTGGCAACCGCTGCTGACGAATCGTCATCCCTTCGGAATGCAGAGAATAAAAGGTGAGACGCCTCACATTATAAAGGAGGAAATCGAGGCGGCGCCCTGAACTTGAAAAAACGCAGTCGCGATCGAAGCTTTTGAGGCCAGCGACGTCGAAAAACGTCGGCAATCGTACCGTATTACGGTCCAAACCGTACTCCATATCGTACAGGGCACGGTACGGGTATGGAACGTGGGGAATCGACAGGGAGGATCAGTAAAATACGGCTAACTGAACGACATCCGATTACTCGATATTTAGTACGCATAATTGGACGTACTGTACCGTATTGCAGCCCGTATCGTGCTGGTACGGTACGGCTGCCGGATGGCGGGTTCCGCTCTTGCTTCGCGAAAAAGCTACCGATATCGCACCGACGAAGTACATGACACTGAAGCGTATACCAAGCGCGTGACAATGTTGACCAGGGCTGGGGATTCGGATTCGATTCGGAAATTCGGTGGTTTTCGCTTCGATTCGGATTCGGATTCGGTTTGCCAAAATTGGACCGAATTTCCGAATCTTTTCGGCCCGCCCGCAACATGCAAAATCTGGCCCGCCGCAGGCGATACCAACGAAATTTTAGCGGAAAATTTGACAAATATAGTGAAAAATTCATCGGGCGGCGCCTAGCGGCGGGCAGTTTTATCTTCTGTATGTGTGTTGTGGGCGTGAATGTGTCGTAGTTTTGCACCTTGGTTTTGATCGTAATTAAAACTTGCTGCTTCGGATTCGGTTTTATTTTTGAAAGTCCCCAGCCCTGATGTTGACTAACAATGTCGACTTTTGACTATCTATTCTTTACCCCTACGGGCATTTTCCTTTAATTTTTGAGCGCTACGACTTTGCTGGATGCAACCACAGAGCTACGGAACATTTTGCCGAATCGTCGCCGAGGATAAGCTCTAACCATAATGTGACACTCCTGTCGCTACGCTATGTCGCTTGTATTCCAAGGCTTAATAAATTTGTATCGCTTTTTTATTCGTTCGTAAGATTTACGTAAGCGTGGTCCAAAACGTAACAAAACTGTCCTCCTTTGGTATGTGAGAAAATTACCAAGAACCTTCAGTCCCAAGCGTGGGTGATCTGCTGCCGGACGGCTTACACGGGGCGAAAAGTATCCGGGAAAAAGGAAAGTATGCTTTATCACCTTCGGGAAGCTCCCGAAAGTCCCCTTAATGCTATGCGGATTAGAGTTTCAAAAGGCGTTTAAGGCTGCATTACACGTCCGACCTGCACTCCTAATGCGATTTCGCCCACCCGCTTCGAATAAACCTGAGAATGTCTACCTTATTTTCTCTAGTAAATCCATCGGGGAGCTTAATTCGCAATCGACTTCAGGATGGCATAGAGGTCACAAGGTGGGGAGATCTGTTAGTGGGGAGGGGGTGTTTTTTCGCATTCGACCTCTGGATGGGGATCTATTAGGTGGAGAGGTCTAATAGGAGGGGGGATTCACGCGAGAAAACGGTATTGTTCCAAATAGTTGGGTCTGGAGAGGCCTGACTTTGGTCGTACTCTGCACTTCTTATAGTCGCATGTCATTTGCGAAACACAACATAGTGTCTCATAGATCAAAAAGCAGACTAAAAGGACCGTCTGAAGCAGCTGGAGACTAGACCCAAACCTGAATAAGCGGCGCTATGTCCTGTAAACATGGGTCGTTGTAACATCTAGAAGAGCAAAAAAGTCTACTGGACATAACTGGAATGGAAGGTACCGATTCCCTCCTTGAAAACTATAAGCTAAATTTCGATGGAGACAAGGCAACAAATGCCGCATTTCCTCAAGTAAACCCCGGGGGACAATTCTTCGCATACTCTTCCGGAGGGGCGGGCGGGGGGAGGGTATTGGCAGAGGGTCCATTATTCTGTTTTGGATTAAAATTTGCGGGCGTAAACCTTAGCGTAGGTTTTGGCAAACATCGCCAAAAATAGGCAAAAAATCCATCAAAATTTGACCAAAACCGGTTGTTTTTGACGATTATTTCGGTATCTCGGTATAAAGATTCCATTTGGATACCCGAACCGCCTTAAAAAGAGGCCGCTCGGCAGAGAAAATGCTTGAAAATTTCCCAAAACTTTCGGCTTTGGCTTTGTTCAGGCTTAGGCTTAGTGTGGCGAAGTCTATTAGGAGGGGAGGGATCTTAAGGAGGTGGAGATTTACAGTTGGAAACGCTGTAGTTGGTCCTTGCCCATCACGGGGTTTCATTCTCGAATGACCTTCTGGTCTGTCCCGTTCTCTTCCGCTCCGAACGTCCGAGGTGACTGTCGGTACGATTATGGCTACCGCGTGAAAATGGGTAGTACCACACAGTCGACCGTCGCGGGCAGCCGGGCGGTAAACGTAGACCAACCGACTTCTGCGGTGCAAGGACGCTGGGAACGAACAGAACGCGTTCTTAAACCCATTGCATTTCTCGAAGGAAGGGAACTTCTATTCCGTTCTCAAAAGCATCGTACTGGCCGTCCCGTTGCGTCCCGTTCTCAGCTAACCGCAGAAACGCTAGGGAATGCCCTAGCGCATTTTTTCTTTAAAAATTCCCCCGGGGAATATTTTTCGATCAACGAATTTTGGCAAATTGCGTATTTTCGGATGGTCACAACTTCTTTGTTTTTTTGTCCGTATTTTGCGATATCTGCGTTAAAAGCCATTTATATGAAAAACGTTCTTAGTTTTAAAGTAACCGATGCCCCAGCTCAACTGTGAATTTTTGGGGAGGGGGGTCTATTAAGGGGGGAGGTCCAATAGAGGGAGGGATTTATTAAGAAATTCGGTATACCGAATTGTCACTTCGCGAGTGGGCGAATTTCCACCTGCATAAGCCTTCTTTCAGCCGTTGTTGTCGATCTCCGTGCCAAACTTTGACCTCGTCCTCTCGGTGCACCTGCTCGCCAAATGCTACGCGGTACGTGCCGCATTCGGAACGGAAATTAACTTACCTAGCGGACGCTTATGTCGGTCAACAATGACTACAATGTGCGCAGCTCTTTCACTAGCATTTCCGGTGAAATGGCCGCTAAATTCGGAGTATTTTCCTGCCGAGTATGGGTGTTTTGAGAGCGTGGAAATACGTCATACCTACGCATAATAAAGTTTCATAGCCTTAGGGCTACACGTATGTAATATGTGCTGGGTCACGCCTAGCCGCAATCTTGTGGTGAGCCTAATGCTGTTGCAGCTACCGCAGTCCCTTTTGTATGGTGAGATACCGCGGAGGCGTGTAACTGATGCAACCCTGCGCAACGGCCCTAAATACCAAGGCCCGTTCCGGCACGGCCCGGTTGACTTGGAGGCTCGACCCGGCCTGGTTGAAACGGAAGCGCGGCCCGTGCCCGCCGGGCCGTTTTTTCAACCTGGTTTGGAGTAGGCCCAAACGGAGAGGCCCGGCGCGTCAGGCCTATCCGTTGGAAAATGTGTAGGTTCCTACCGATTTTTTTTACGGATCCAGCCTGTAACACGCCGCAGGACCGCGCCCATGCCCGGTAAGGCCCGGCCCGGGCCCGGTCCAGTTTTTTAAATCGACGCCTAGGCCCTGGTCCCCGAGCGACTGACAAATAGGGCCAGTTCTTGCCGAATACGGGTGTTTTCACGGCGCCGAATGACGTCATTCACCTAACTTACTTTGGTCTGGCTAGGCTTATGAGCACATAAATATACCACTTTGTCGTTTCATGCCTTGTCGTGTTATTGCGGTAAGTATAATGTCGTTGCAGGCAGGATCGTAGGCCGTATGTCTACTTCAGTTAGTAGCGAAAGTTTGCGAAGTCTGCCAGTTTCGACGGACATGATCCTAGACTTAGCGAGTGCAAATTCGGGTGACGAGCCTGTCTAGAGTCTTGACCGTGTATGGCTACTTGTCTGCCGAAGAATTGATGAACAACAGTCGTACGCTTTGGCCTATCATTAATGCGTGGCGGCGAGCTTTCTCGGCGCACCCTGTGCTGACAGTCAAAAAAGCCGCTTTGCTTGTACGATATTCCTGTGCGCCCTCGGCGGCACACATATCGCCTAACCTCGGCCTAGACTTGGCGGTCAAATCCGCCGTGCCGTTTTCCGTCCCCTGATGTCCCTCCCCGTGCTACTTTCCGTTCCGTGCTAACACCTCCGCGCCTTTGCAAAACGGGCCCTTTTCCGTGCCGTTCTCCGCTGAAACGGAACGGAACGGCGTCATTTTTACCCCAGCGCCGTGCCGTACTCTGTGTCATGGAAAACCGTAGGAGAGCAGGGAACGGAGCATGGCACGGGACGGGCCGCCAAGACTGTCTTCGCCCCTTACGCATTTTGGAAGAGGCTCGGCATTAATGAATTTTAATGTAATGGCTGCGAGTACGAAAATTAATATAGCTAAGGGTTGTTTTTCCGTTCCTTTTTTGTAGTGTATACTGTCACAGCCGTTCTCAGCGCACAACCGTATGATAAGCCTGCTTGTCATTCCTTTGGCAGGAGCCGAACTGAACACATGCTCGGCGGGCAAAACACATATATTTGATTAGCCCCAGCTGATGGTGATTCTCCCCTGAACCACTAGACTACACTTTCAGGACTGGTTGCTGCCGGCCAGCTGTGGTAAAAACATTTTCGCAACAGCGAAATGCCAGCTGTGATCACTCTCACATTAGCATTGGAATGCTGGTTCATTACTGTTATTACTTTTGTTCATTAATTAACCTCACATGACCGTTGCGCATTTAAGCGTCAGAGGGAAAATGAATACCGTCTTTCCCAGGTTAACTCCCCTCGCAGAGCCATCTGAGGTCCGTGGACATCAAAGCTAATGCCATATTTGGACATATAGCGATGAAATTTGATTTTCGGAGGAAGAATAGTCGTAAAACTGAAAAATACATTTTTTAAAACAAACTGAAATTTAGTAATTTTTCGAAAAGGTCACCCAAAAATACCCTGTCGGCAAAAAGGAGTAAAAGTCTACGTTCCGTCTGTAAGCTCTAGAGCTCATTCCCCTGTTGTAGATCTTAGTCCCAGGTTCTAGAGCGTAGGCCTAGACCTAGGCTTAGGCCGTTCGGATTTGGTTCAGGCTTAGGCAAAGAACCCCAAAACCCGAATCCCACAGAGGCCAGTCTCTTTCTTATTTCTTGCCGAACTCTGAATTTAGAGATGCTGAAATGTCTTCGCGAAGGTCGCCTCTCTTACAGGGTACGAACCCCAGAATTCCAGGCTAACCGCTAGTGTTCCTACACCTCAGGGGCAACATACGAATTCCAGATTAGCTTTCTGTTTATTTCACAAGTTAAATTAGCATATCCACAACCGATGGGACTTATCGCTAGCCTCTTAGTCAGATCTTGATCGTCGAATTTCCTGCCGGCTTGCAATTTATAGTAGACATCGGGACCCGTACCGTACTGCGGCCCGTACCCATACCCGTACCCGTACAATACGGGTACGGTGTACGGTACGGGGGGGGGTTCCAGTACGGTACGGGTGGTCAGCCCCGATCTTTAATTTATAGCACCCGACGTGGCGGAATGAAGGCCAAAACCAGATGTCCGTCTGTGGCGTGAAGAGAATCCAGGTTTAGGGGGGCCACCCATATTTTAGGGTGGGGCAAGGTATTGAGCGCAAAAAAATACGCTTGGTAAAATTTTCGCGGCGTCCTTCGACCGCCGCGATCATAAGAGCCCCCTTTGCTACTTTTCTGACTCTTAGAATTTCAGGGGGAGGCTGGGCGGGATGCCCCCCCCGTCTGCCCAAGGATCGGTACGCCACTGGTGAAGACAGTTGTACCGCTAAGGAATCGTCGGGACTCGGAACGATTTTCAACTCAAATAACCACTTCTCTTCGTTCCGTTCTCACTCTCGACCGCAAAAGACGAACGCTAGTGACCCCTCTGGCAGACTAGGGGCGGGCGTCCCTAGGGCCACCTCCGGCGGGACCGAGAAGACATATAAAAAGACTCCGCGGACAAGGTCTTTGGGCCGAGTCCGATTCCTAAAAAAGAAGCGTTTTGAAACCGATCCAGAATCCGATTCTCGTCCAGCCCTATGTCAGACGTTCCCAGATACCGTAGCTTTGGACGCTCACATGCAGACTGACGTTCCATTAGTGTTATTGGGGCTTGAGCGCGATCGAAAATGGACAGACAACATGGACTGTCCATTTGTTATTCAGAGAAATGCTCAACAACATAATATGGCTAATGCAGCGATCATGTGCTCCTATCCCATCCAACCCTGATCTTTGCTTCTGTCAAACATTCCTCCCGCAAACATTTCGACTCCGCCTTATTCGACTTTTGACGTCCTTGAGCCGTAGTCTACCACGGGATTAAGAAGGGACTATTCTCCGAAAGCCAGCGATGTAATCTTCCCCTAGCTTCCCTTATAAGGCGCTTATCGCCGCGACTCGATGCAGTCTTCTCCGTTTTGATCCCGCCAGCTCTTGGCTAAATGTAGCTGCCCTCAGCAGAGGGTCAAACTAAGGACGGTTGCTCTCAGCGGGGTTAAAGTAGAATAGCTCTCGTCAGTCCTGACCGGACTTCTTTCTGTTGACGGTTAGCAGTCTTTGGGCTTGCCCTGATGTTAGCTCCAACAAGATTTGGTAGTCGAGGACCCTCTGCGTACCTGTACGTTTTCTGTATGTCCTACAAAGGTTTATCTAGGATTGAGTACGCAGCATGCGAGATGTGAACATGCATGCGTGCAGTCGTGCGTACTAGCTGCCATTGCATGCAGAAGCATGCGTTTGAGAAATTAAAGGAAGGCGTTCAGGGAATAACGGGCCGTTTGTGGAAAAAGACTTGAAAACGTAGGTATAATTTTTGGCCAAATTAGATCGTAAATAGTTCTTGCGGTATACAGGGGGGACCCTAAAACTGATCAAAAATGGGTCAAATTAGCCTCACAATAGGGGGTTCACGCTCCCTCCCCGCTAAATACGGCCCTGCTTCATTGTCCCCCCCCCCCC
>JNEY01000249.1:83376-94083 GCA_020875895.1 Aphelenchus avenae
CGAGTGGCAACCGCTGCTGACGAATCGTCATCCCTTCGGAATGCAGAGAATAAAAGGTGAGACGCCTCACATTATAAAGGAGGAAATCGAGGCGGCGCCCTGAACTTGAAAAAACGCAGTCGCGATCGAAGCTTTTGAGGCCAGCGACGTCGAAAAACGTCGGCAATCGTACCGTATTACGGTCCAAACCGTACTCCATATCGTACAGGGCACGGTACGGGTATGGAACGTGGGGAATCGACAGGGAGGATCAGTAAAATACGGCTAACTGAACGACATCCGATTACTCGATATTTAGTACGCATAATTGGACGTACTGTACCGTATTGCAGCCCGTATCGTGCTGGTACGGTACGGCTGCCGGATGGCGGGTTCCGCTCTTGCTTCGCGAAAAAGCTACCGATATCGCACCGACGAAGTACATGACACTGAAGCGTATACCAAGCGCGTGACAATGTTGACCAGGGCTGGGGATTCGGATTCGATTCGGAAATTCGGTGGTTTTCGCTTCGATTCGGATTCGGATTCGGTTTGCCAAAATTGGACCGAATTTCCGAATCTTTTCGGCCCGCCCGCAACATGCAAAATCTGGCCCGCCGCAGGCGATACCAACGAAATTTTAGCGGAAAATTTGACAAATATAGTGAAAAATTCATCGGGCGG
The DNA here is from genome assembly GCA_020875895.1 of Aphelenchus avenae. NCBI lineage: Eukaryota > Metazoa > Nematoda > Chromadorea > Rhabditida > Aphelenchidae > Aphelenchus > Aphelenchus avenae. Next base: position 84,040 of record JNEY01000249.1, read on the forward strand.
CGCCTAGCGGCGGGCAGTTTTATCTTCTGTATGTGTGTTGTGGGCGTGAATGTGTCGTAGTTTTGCACCTTGGTTTTGATCGTAATTAAAACTTGCTGCTTCGGATTCGGTTTTATTTTTGAAAGTCCCCAGCCCTGATGTTGACTAACAATGTCGACTTTTGACTATCTATTCTTTACCCCTACGGGCATTTTCCTTTAATTTTTGAGCGCTACGACTTTGCTGGATGCAACCACAGAGCTACGGAACATTTTGCCGAATCGTCGCCGAGGATAAGCTCTAACCATAATGTGACACTCCTGTCGCTACGCTATGTCGCTTGTATTCCAAGGCTTAATAAATTTGTATCGCTTTTTTATTCGTTCGTAAGATTTACGTAAGCGTGGTCCAAAACGTAACAAAACTGTCCTCCTTTGGTATGTGAGAAAATTACCAAGAACCTTCAGTCCCAAGCGTGGGTGATCTGCTGCCGGACGGCTTACACGGGGCGAAAAGTATCCGGGAAAAAGGAAAGTATGCTTTATCACCTTCGGGAAGCTCCCGAAAGTCCCCTTAATGCTATGCGGATTAGAGTTTCAAAAGGCGTTTAAGGCTGCATTACACGTCCGACCTGCACTCCTAATGCGATTTCGCCCACCCGCTTCGAATAAACCTGAGAATGTCTACCTTATTTTCTCTAGTAAATCCATCGGGGAGCTTAATTCGCAATCGACTTCAGGATGGCATAGAGGTCACAAGGTGGGGAGATCTGTTAGTGGGGAGGGGGTGTTTTTTCGCATTCGACCTCTGGATGGGGATCTATTAGGTGGAGAGGTCTAATAGGAGGGGGGATTCACGCGAGAAAACGGTATTGTTCCAAATAGTTGGGTCTGGAGAGGCCTGACTTTGGTCGTACTCTGCACTTCTTATAGTCGCATGTCATTTGCGAAACACAACATAGTGTCTCATAGATCAAAAAGCAGACTAAAAGGACCGTCTGAAGCAGCTGGAGACTAGACCCAAACCTGAATAAGCGGCGCTATGTCCTGTAAACATGGGTCGTTGTAACATCTAGAAGAGCAAAAAAGTCTACTGGACATAACTGGAATGGAAGGTACCGATTCCCTCCTTGAAAACTATAAGCTAAATTTCGATGGAGACAAGGCAACAAATGCCGCATTTCCTCAAGTAAACCCCGGGGGACAATTCTTCGCATACTCTTCCGGAGGGGCGGGCGGGGGGAGGGTATTGGCAGAGGGTCCATTATTCTGTTTTGGATTAAAATTTGCGGGCGTAAACCTTAGCGTAGGTTTTGGCAAACATCGCCAAAAATAGGCAAAAAATCCATCAAAATTTGACCAAAACCGGTTGTTTTTGACGATTATTTCGGTATCTCGGTATAAAGATTCCATTTGGATACCCGAACCGCCTTAAAAAGAGGCCGCTCGGCAGAGAAAATGCTTGAAAATTTCCCAAAACTTTCGGCTTTGGCTTTGTTCAGGCTTAGGCTTAGTGTGGCGAAGTCTATTAGGAGGGGAGGGATCTTAAGGAGGTGGAGATTTACAGTTGGAAACGCTGTAGTTGGTCCTTGCCCATCACGGGGTTTCATTCTCGAATGACCTTCTGGTCTGTCCCGTTCTCTTCCGCTCCGAACGTCCGAGGTGACTGTCGGTACGATTATGGCTACCGCGTGAAAATGGGTAGTACCACACAGTCGACCGTCGCGGGCAGCCGGGCGGTAAACGTAGACCAACCGACTTCTGCGGTGCAAGGACGCTGGGAACGAACAGAACGCGTTCTTAAACCCATTGCATTTCTCGAAGGAAGGGAACTTCTATTCCGTTCTCAAAAGCATCGTACTGGCCGTCCCGTTGCGTCCCGTTCTCAGCTAACCGCAGAAACGCTAGGGAATGCCCTAGCGCATTTTTTCTTTAAAAATTCCCCCGGGGAATATTTTTCGATCAACGAATTTTGGCAAATTGCGTATTTTCGGATGGTCACAACTTCTTTGTTTTTTTGTCCGTATTTTGCGATATCTGCGTTAAAAGCCATTTATATGAAAAACGTTCTTAGTTTTAAAGTAACCGATGCCCCAGCTCAACTGTGAATTTTTGGGGAGGGGGGTCTATTAAGGGGGGAGGTCCAATAGAGGGAGGGATTTATTAAGAAATTCGGTATACCGAATTGTCACTTCGCGAGTGGGCGAATTTCCACCTGCATAAGCCTTCTTTCAGCCGTTGTTGTCGATCTCCGTGCCAAACTTTGACCTCGTCCTCTCGGTGCACCTGCTCGCCAAATGCTACGCGGTACGTGCCGCATTCGGAACGGAAATTAACTTACCTAGCGGACGCTTATGTCGGTCAACAATGACTACAATGTGCGCAGCTCTTTCACTAGCATTTCCGGTGAAATGGCCGCTAAATTCGGAGTATTTTCCTGCCGAGTATGGGTGTTTTGAGAGCGTGGAAATACGTCATACCTACGCATAATAAAGTTTCATAGCCTTAGGGCTACACGTATGTAATATGTGCTGGGTCACGCCTAGCCGCAATCTTGTGGTGAGCCTAATGCTGTTGCAGCTACCGCAGTCCCTTTTGTATGGTGAGATACCGCGGAGGCGTGTAACTGATGCAACCCTGCGCAACGGCCCTAAATACCAAGGCCCGTTCCGGCACGGCCCGGTTGACTTGGAGGCTCGACCCGGCCTGGTTGAAACGGAAGCGCGGCCCGTGCCCGCCGGGCCGTTTTTTCAACCTGGTTTGGAGTAGGCCCAAACGGAGAGGCCCGGCGCGTCAGGCCTATCCGTTGGAAAATGTGTAGGTTCCTACCGATTTTTTTTACGGATCCAGCCTGTAACACGCCGCAGGACCGCGCCCATGCCCGGTAAGGCCCGGCCCGGGCCCGGTCCAGTTTTTTAAATCGACGCCTAGGCCCTGGTCCCCGAGCGACTGACAAATAGGGCCAGTTCTTGCCGAATACGGGTGTTTTCACGGCGCCGAATGACGTCATTCACCTAACTTACTTTGGTCTGGCTAGGCTTATGAGCACATAAATATACCACTTTGTCGTTTCATGCCTTGTCGTGTTATTGCGGTAAGTATAATGTCGTTGCAGGCAGGATCGTAGGCCGTATGTCTACTTCAGTTAGTAGCGAAAGTTTGCGAAGTCTGCCAGTTTCGACGGACATGATCCTAGACTTAGCGAGTGCAAATTCGGGTGACGAGCCTGTCTAGAGTCTTGACCGTGTATGGCTACTTGTCTGCCGAAGAATTGATGAACAACAGTCGTACGCTTTGGCCTATCATTAATGCGTGGCGGCGAGCTTTCTCGGCGCACCCTGTGCTGACAGTCAAAAAAGCCGCTTTGCTTGTACGATATTCCTGTGCGCCCTCGGCGGCACACATATCGCCTAACCTCGGCCTAGACTTGGCGGTCAAATCCGCCGTGCCGTTTTCCGTCCCCTGATGTCCCTCCCCGTGCTACTTTCCGTTCCGTGCTAACACCTCCGCGCCTTTGCAAAACGGGCCCTTTTCCGTGCCGTTCTCCGCTGAAACGGAACGGAACGGCGTCATTTTTACCCCAGCGCCGTGCCGTACTCTGTGTCATGGAAAACCGTAGGAGAGCAGGGAACGGAGCATGGCACGGGACGGGCCGCCAAGACTGTCTTCGCCCCTTACGCATTTTGGAAGAGGCTCGGCATTAATGAATTTTAATGTAATGGCTGCGAGTACGAAAATTAATATAGCTAAGGGTTGTTTTTCCGTTCCTTTTTTGTAGTGTATACTGTCACAGCCGTTCTCAGCGCACAACCGTATGATAAGCCTGCTTGTCATTCCTTTGGCAGGAGCCGAACTGAACACATGCTCGGCGGGCAAAACACATATATTTGATTAGCCCCAGCTGATGGTGATTCTCCCCTGAACCACTAGACTACACTTTCAGGACTGGTTGCTGCCGGCCAGCTGTGGTAAAAACATTTTCGCAACAGCGAAATGCCAGCTGTGATCACTCTCACATTAGCATTGGAATGCTGGTTCATTACTGTTATTACTTTTGTTCATTAATTAACCTCACATGACCGTTGCGCATTTAAGCGTCAGAGGGAAAATGAATACCGTCTTTCCCAGGTTAACTCCCCTCGCAGAGCCATCTGAGGTCCGTGGACATCAAAGCTAATGCCATATTTGGACATATAGCGATGAAATTTGATTTTCGGAGGAAGAATAGTCGTAAAACTGAAAAATACATTTTTTAAAACAAACTGAAATTTAGTAATTTTTCGAAAAGGTCACCCAAAAATACCCTGTCGGCAAAAAGGAGTAAAAGTCTACGTTCCGTCTGTAAGCTCTAGAGCTCATTCCCCTGTTGTAGATCTTAGTCCCAGGTTCTAGAGCGTAGGCCTAGACCTAGGCTTAGGCCGTTCGGATTTGGTTCAGGCTTAGGCAAAGAACCCCAAAACCCGAATCCCACAGAGGCCAGTCTCTTTCTTATTTCTTGCCGAACTCTGAATTTAGAGATGCTGAAATGTCTTCGCGAAGGTCGCCTCTCTTACAGGGTACGAACCCCAGAATTCCAGGCTAACCGCTAGTGTTCCTACACCTCAGGGGCAACATACGAATTCCAGATTAGCTTTCTGTTTATTTCACAAGTTAAATTAGCATATCCACAACCGATGGGACTTATCGCTAGCCTCTTAGTCAGATCTTGATCGTCGAATTTCCTGCCGGCTTGCAATTTATAGTAGACATCGGGACCCGTACCGTACTGCGGCCCGTACCCGTACCCGTACCCGTACAATACGGGTACGGTGTACGGTACGGGGGGGGGGTTCCAGTACGGTACGGGTGGTCAGCCCCGATCTTTAATTTATAGCACCCGACGTGGCGGAATGAAGGCCAAAACCAGATGTCCGTCTGTGGCGTGAAGAGAATCCAGGTTTAGGGGGGCCACCCATATTTTAGGGTGGGGCAAGGTATTGAGCGCAAAAAAATACGCTTGGTAAAATTTTCGCGGCGTCCTTCGACCGCCGCGATCATAAGAGCCCCCTTTGCTACTTTTCTGACTCTTAGAATTTCAGGGGGAGGCTGGGCGGGATGCCCCCCCCGTCTGCCCAAGGATCGGTACGCCACTGGTGAAGACAGTTGTACCGCTAAGGAATCGTCGGGACTCGGAACGATTTTCAACTCAAATAACCACTTCTCTTCGTTCCGTTCTCACTCTCGACCGCAAAAGACGAACGCTAGTGACCCCTCTGGCAGACTAGGGGCGGGCGTCCCTAGGGCCACCTCCGGCGGGACCGAGAAGACATATAAAAAGACTCCGCGGACAAGGTCTTTGGGCCGAGTCCGATTCCTAAAAAAGAAGCGTTTTGAAACCGATCCAGAATCCGATTCTCGTCCAGCCCTATGTCAGACGTTCCCAGATACCGTAGCTTTGGACGCTCACATGCAGACTGACGTTCCATTAGTGTTATTGGGGCTTGAGCGCGATCGAAAATGGACAGACAACATGGACTGTCCATTTGTTATTCAGAGAAATGCTCAACAACATAATATGGCTAATGCAGCGATCATGTGCTCCTATCCCATCCAACCCTGATCTTTGCTTCTGTCAAACATTCCTCCCGCAAACATTTCGACTCCGCCTTATTCGACTTTTGACGTCCTTGAGCCGTAGTCTACCACGGGATTAAGAAGGGACTATTCTCCGAAAGCCAGCGATGTAATCTTCCCCTAGCTTCCCTTATAAGGCGCTTATCGCCGCGACTCGATGCAGTCTTCTCCGTTTTGATCCCGCCAGCTCTTGGCTAAATGTAGCTGCCCTCAGCAGAGGGTCAAACTAAGGACGGTTGCTCTCAGCGGGGTTAAAGTAGAATAGCTCTCGTCAGTCCTGACCGGACTTCTTTCTGTTGACGGTTAGCAGTCTTTGGGCTTGCCCTGATGTTAGCTCCAACAAGATTTGGTAGTCGAGGACCCTCTGCGTACCTGTACGTTTTCTGTATGTCCTACAAAGGTTTATCTAGGATTGAGTACGCAGCATGCGAGATGTGAACATGCATGCGTGCAGTCGTGCGTACTAGCTGCCATTGCATGCAGAAGCATGCGTTTGAGAAATTAAAGGAAGGCGTTCAGGGAATAACGGGCCGTTTGTGGAAAAAGACTTGAAAACGTAGGTATAATTTTTGGCCAAATTAGATCGTAAATAGTTCTTGCGGTATACAGGGGGGACCCTAAAACTGATCAAAAATGGGTCAAATTAGCCTCACAATAGGGGGTTCACGCTCCCTCCCCGCTAAATACGGCCCTGCTTCATTGTCCCCCCCCCCCGCGTCGGGAGAATCATAAAGGACTTCTTTGGCGTGCTGTATTTACGCGTACTTCTTTCAGAATCGCACTCCACCAAATTGAGTTTAGCTAACGTCATAAAAATGCCCAACGTCTCCAGCGCATTCTTCGCTCTTGTACTAGCATTCGCCGTTACTCAGCTGGTAAACTGCGACGACTCCAAACCTCACCGCATGTGCGGTAAGAAGCTGCTGCGTCACGCCGCGGCGATCTGCAACGCAGTCGAATGCGACCTCGACGAACAGAACGCCCCGCCAAAGTCCGCGGAAGGCGCATTGAAAAGTAAGCAGGGAATGTTACAACCATAAAAATACGAATTCATATAAAATAAAAATAAAAACCCATTAAAATCATTATCAAAATCCATAAGATTGTACTCAAAGGAAGGGTAAATAGCAAAAAATTACTAGTTTCGAAAAAATACCAAGCATAACCAGGCTCATTTAAGCTCTAAACCTAGAGGTCCACATATCATTTGAATATGAGCTGAGAACGCACTGCTAGGTACGGCCTTAACGAAGAGGACTATAATAAAAAATGAAGTATTTTTAAAATGATTTCCGCAAAAAAATTTTTCAGGTTGTGACGACCGTCAGTCTTTCAAAAAAAAGTTTTTCCGTATGCTGATTTTTTCGTGCTTTGCAACTGACTATCTTAGCTCTTAGAAAAAGCGTTTGCATATTTCGCTGGTTCCACTATGTATTCGCAGTACTTAAGCCTATGGTGCTTGCAAATATTTTGTTCGTTGATCGCCTGCGCATGCCAGCCACTTAATCTTTTTAAGCCTCCCAGAAAAATGTTGACGGCGTACGCCTTAAGACCGCTTTAGCTTCTGTTTTCGAAACGAGAATGTCACGCTTACTATACGAACTTTGGACTCGGCACTTTTAATTATACGTTCTCTGTGTTTAACGAAAATTGTGACGGCCTAGGTAATGGCTTAAGCGTCTGGATAAAAAATCTTTCCGGAAACCTCAAGGCATGACATTTGGGGTTCGCTAACACCTGCCATGTTTTGCTACAGAAAGGCCATGCAAATTATCTAACGTCTGAACTTTCACCGTGGAAAAGGTGGAGCTTGTTAAAGTGGCATATTCGGGGGGGGGGGTGGAGAGTTACGGGAGGCAAGAAGTAACAAGCGGGGCTCCATATTAGGGGATTGGTACGAAAAATCGCCGAAAATCGCAGTGTAAACACCTATGTACCGATTCTAAGCCAAAGGCAAAAGGATTTTTTTGCTGTTTTTGTTTTATTATTTTAAAACTCTTAAAGCTTATGATAATTTGTACAAAATATTTTGAACGATGTAAAACATTTAAAAAATTTTTGATTTACGTTTCCGTCTGACTATGTCCCACAGATGCGACTTAAGGCTCCTTTAGACCTCGCTCACAACTGCTGTACCATCGGATGTTCGAATGAACTGATCGCCACATTCTGCTGTTCTGACCCTGCCGATGCCAGTGAGGCAAAAAGCGACGACGTGGACGTGTCGCGACTGACCGACGTGCTCGTTTTCTGACCTCAAGGGAATGCGTGGCTACAAACATCAGTTATTTGTTATACAAAAAGCGAACTCTGTGATAAGCAAATAAAAAGTTAATTAAATTGAAGGTGGGAGGTTCTAATGACGAGGGGATAATTTGACCAAGCGGCTCCTGGCTTCCGGTATACCTACGTGTACCCTAGTTGGGTACAAGATTAGCTTAAGCTTCCTAATTTCGGCGAAAGCTGAATTACGAAGTATTAAGGCGTCTCGTAGGAGTACGTACGAAGTACGAGACGAAGGCGTCTCGTAGGATTTCAACGAGCTCCGTAAGCATTAAAATCGCCTCTCTTCGGTCCCGTGATTCGAGTTTGGCTTCCGCCGATTAGCGTAACCGATGTGCGAAGGAAGCCTTTAAAGACGAAAGAATGATATGCCCAAATTGGTTTCAAGTTTAGCTTATGTACATGAGCCTCCGATATGCATAGTCTTCCCGGCGATACGCCGATGTACGTGCTGGCTCTTTCCGCAATGAGTTCGCTCTCCTGATATTTCAGGAGGGCTAAAATGGGCTTTCACGAATCAGCGAACCAGTACAAAGAACGAAGCCTTTCACGACAAAAAAGCATAGCATGATTGTGCGATCCAGTGCTTCGCGCTTAGGCTTAGTGCATGCGCAGTTTCATTCCACCCACGGTATTCAGTGAGATAAACCGAGGTTCACCGACGAGGCATAAAATGGACTCTCTTCAGTCTTGTGGCTTCCAAATTGGGCGTTTAGCGTAACCGATCCTCCGAAGGAACCCCTTAAAGACTAAGGTTAATATTTTCAGATGCCGTCTGAGTAGTTGAGCAGTCCCAAAGGTGCCAACGCGTGCGGTCGTGGGAACCCCCCGCGCAGCCAATCAGCGACGCGCGCGCGCGCGCGCGCAGCCAATCAGCCGCACGCGTGCGTGCGTAGGCTCCGCCCACTTTGGCGTTCTGTCTCAGGGTCGTTGGCGCGAATTCAAATCCTTGGCGTTGTGCCTCAGGGTCGTTGGCGCCAATTTGAATCTGTCGAATGCCTTCCCTAGAGTGGTACATCGATTTAAACTTATTTTAAAGCGCCATAGTGGCAAATGGGTGTCAATAACAGCCTGAGGACCCGTAACATGTTGTTTGGGATGCCGGGCCCCTTCTTGGGAGTATTCCCTCAGGGTAATAACGTGAATTTAAACTTCTCTAGTTGCTAAAAGTGCTAAAACTTCTTAAATACTTCGAAAATACTTTTATTATTTGATACTATATAGTTATTAAATGCGACCAGCAGTGTACAGGGACGTGTGATGGCGTAAAATCTTCTTGCTCCGTACTTTCGGATGTTACTGTAAATTACTGTATACCCTATACTACTGTAATTTGTTTTCAAAAGGGAACTCCCATACGCTCTAAATCCTTCCGACAGTAGTTAATGGGAGACAGGGAATGGACAAAGTGGACGGGTAACATTGCGCTGCGCGGCATTGCGAAACACCGAATGACCTTTGACCTACTTTCGAGCGTGCGCGTGACCAACCCAAGCCGTCTTACGCTGTCTCCCTCTCTCGCTCTCGAACACACCCTTGCTAGATTTTCCCGCCAAACTCGGGCGTGCGCGTGCGCGTGGCCGGTCGTTAGCGTCCTCCGTGTGCTGGCGGTCATTTACCCAACCAAGCCCTACGTCCCGTGGAACTCACAGCTGTAAACATGCCTGCCAATCGTGCTAGCATCGAGAAGAATCACAAACGCCGTGATGCAAGGAAAAACCCCGCCATCGTGGAAATCAAATGCTGCGACAACCTCAGCTTGTTCAGTGCAGTTCTCGTCGGCATTTTTCAGCACAAGAATGGTAAGGGCAAGTGGAAATCAGCGGAACGTTACGCCAGAAGCAGCAGCCAACTTTCGATTGATGCTGTACACTTCAAGAATGAAGTCAGAGAAACTACAAAGCTGGAATCGTACGACTCGTTGGACGTTAAGAAGATCTACGAATACCTCGAGGCGACATTCCCGGATGCGTACCGTATTCTCGTCTTTAGCCAAGCATCGGACACCCATACCGTCTACAACAGCGGCAACAACGCCAAGCATACGATCTGCCTGTACTACAACTACGGCCACTTCGATCTCGTGAAGACCCCGCAAAAGTATTTCCGAAAGAAGCACTACTGCGTCGACTGTGAGAAGACCTACGAGAACCTGAAGGCCCACTCAGAA
>JNEY01000249.1:102306-123300 GCA_020875895.1 Aphelenchus avenae
CCCCCCCCAACTAACGCATAAGATCCCCGTAATAAATATTTTTTATGCGTCGACAAGAAATGTACAAGCGCGACGAGTACCAACCCTTGTGCAGTAGAAATATTCCCAGTTTCTTAGAAATACAAGCTTCTTGATCAAGAAACACAAGAAGGGGACGCCAGTTAGTCCACTACCGTCCCATCGAAAGCATATGGTTGTGTACGGCTGCGTCCTAGCGACTCTTCGCGAACGACGCGGCCTTCAAGGACGTCACGTACGCGCCGAAAGTGGCCTGGCTGTTGCACTTGTCAAAGTTGCAGACACATTTGAAGACGTATCGGGGCGCATCGTGACGGGGCATGAGCATGCTTCCGAATCCGCCGCCCAGCTTGTATTCCTGAACATCCCAAGTAGAACTATTTAATGTCGAGAAGACGCTCACCGAGTAGGTGCACATTGTGAGGACCTGGTACATCTCGTTGTTCTGTCCAAACGTCGTCTTGTAGGTGTCCGCCCACAAGTGCTTGGGACCATAGCCGAACTGCACGCCTGGAATGAGCACTTGCTCGTTTGCTTGGGTCGGAATGAGCCCGCAGTAGGTCCAGGTGTTGTTGTTCTTCAGCAAAGTTTCTCCCTAAAATGCACCGGATTTGCTAAAAGGCATCGTTGATTTCTTGGAATTCTTGGAGTCCGTCATGCTTGTGCATGCGGTACCGTTTGGTACGCATGACTGTGCGCATGCATGCTCACCGCACTAAAAGGCTGAAGATGAATTTTAGTTTAACTTTGTAAACTTTCACTGACGTTACAAATGCGTGCTGCAGGCATGTTCCTTAAAAATTGCGCCGCTGTTCCCCTTTGATTATATTTTATTTTTTCTAAATTTTCTTTGTAGCTCTCTCCAAGGGTGCGCCCAAGCCTTAGAAATACGAAGCATTTTGCCTGCGGTGCCAGCCCTTTTGTCTGCAGCCTTCTGAACGTGGTACCGTTTAGCACGCACAAATGCTCACCCCTGGCTTATTGCTTGCGTTTTCCATGGCTACGCGAATGTACTTTTTTCCTAAAGTGTTTTCTTATCCTCTTGTTTCTTTTTGATAAGTTTTACTAGATCTATAGGTGCGATATAACCCAAGGAGCCTCCTCCAAACACTTCTACACGTTATGGGAACCGAAAACATGTGCCGGTGACTTTTAAGTCGTTGCTGTTCCTTCCAAAACACTCGTCGCTTAGTGGTCAGTGTTTTGGTGTTCTCAATTTTCGACAAAAAGTCGCTTCGTGCAGAAATTTAGATAAATGCCATTAGTACAAAAAGAAGTGTTAGGCGGACAAATCTGTTTCTCCTAATTATGATGGTACACCATATTACGACGGAACAAAGGCCGTGTGTTTAGCGGAGCCTTCAGAGCTGGTAGCGGTTCCGCATAAGCCCTGGTACAGGAACAAAATGCGGTTCCGTTCGGACCCGATCCAGAACCGGTTCGAATAGGTTCCATGCTTTTGGCTAGTTTTGCTATGCTCTTTCCCATGGTTTGAACCAGTTCCGAGCCTTTTGCAAACCCGCTAGGTTTCCCGGACGCAGCTTTCATTTTGAGTCCGTGGCAGCTCTGGTAGCGTTCCCTCATAGTCTGCGAGTGCTAGTGGTGTTAATCAAAACATTAATGTTAGGCGTTAGACATGCCTAAAGCTTATTCGCCGCAGCCTTACATTTCCTTTGCTTTCGTAGCAAGCGAGTGCATCGCAGCCGACACAGAGTGTGACGCAGAGCAGGAGGCTTGTCCGGAGAGACGACGTCATGCTTGGCCTTCTTGAAAGCATGATGAGCTAAAGCGTTAGTGGCCCATTCAAACGAAAATCCCTCTTCACGACGTAACGATAGCGATATATAGCGAAGGAACAGTTGCAAACGACTTGCCAAAAAACGGACGTAATAAGCAAGCCTGAAGAAATAATGTCTATCCCCCTCCTGACGGCCGGCCTAATAAGATGATGAGACGAAAGACGGCAACAAAATCGAGAAAATGGACTTGCCCGCAATGGTGGACCGCCCGAGTTTACGAATTTCAAAAGTTCAGCATTACGATTATGTGAACGATTCTGAAAATTTCGGTTACGTCTACGCGACTATTCCGAGACGACACCATCCGCTCGTCTACACCTCACTGCGAATGCTCTCCGAAGGTTCAAGAACCGGTGACGGTCCACAAGCACTAATTAGCCTGGTGGACTGAAAAACACAAAGACAAATGGAGGATACGCTCCGCCTAGCGGTAGGCTTGGGCTTTGGGCTTTACTCTATTGTGGGATATCTTCAACGAGACACCTCTAAGCTTAGGTACGTAGGTAAACCAAAAAGGGCAAATGTTCCGGAAAAGTTAATCTCCAAGTGCATTTGGATGCCTCGTGAGGACAAAAGAAGTCGCCAACGATTATACGAAGAACAAAGCCAGGTAAAAGTGCAAAAACAGAGCTTAAATTAGAGAGCACTGTTATACATTTATAGATTCGTTGCCTGTCTCCCGTTGTTTATCGACCGAATTGCAAGTACAATATACCTACTCAAAAAGTGAACATAATAGGCCTACGCTCAGTTCATAATAGTGGCGGCAGGACCCCGGGACCGTCAGTGGCACAAAAACAAAAATGCAACGGGCCTTCATGTCGAGGCCCGGGCCGGGCCTTTAAGGCCCGGCGGGCCTTGACTTCTTAGGTTAGACAAGAAAAATTCCCTTGGTCCCCCCTTTGGTACTTTCCACAGGCTAAAGTGTTGCCCCTTATAATGAGTTTAAAATGCAACATTCGAGTATGTTCACCTAAAATAGCTTGCCGCAGGCACCGTCAGAGCGACTTATTGACTAATTTACCAAAAAATTTATTGAAAATTTGACCAAAACATGGCAATTTTTTAGCCCTGAACCGGGCCTAAACGGGCTGGGCCGGACCTACCCCAGGCCCGGCCCGGAGCCCGGCTGGTTCTGCCGAAATCGAGGCCCGGGCCCGGCCCGGCCCGGCCGGCGGGCCTAGGTCCGGTTGCACATGGTTGGATGTACGACACGGGCGCTACCATGATGACTCTTCTCCGTCTCAAATTTCCTTTAGTCCCCTTCCACCCAGCAGGCTTTTTTCCTAACGAGGAAAAAAGAAACTAGGTACAAGATAAAAAACTAACAATATAGTAAGAAGAAAAATATGTTTAAGGGAGAGACTCCCCCCTAATTTTCCTTGTGGTGAGTAAGCCCAAGTCTAGGCCTACCCAAGGTGACTCTAGACCAGCTGGCTGGCGTTCCTAAGCCTAAACCCTAAGGAACGCACTAGCCTAAGCGAAAGCGTGGACGGTGGATGGCTAACATTACCGTATAACCTCCAAAAGAGGGTTGAACTAGGATACATCCCCTTTTATATGACCTTTTACAACGTTAATTTTTGGGGGCTGTTCGTCGCCTCGTCGATAGCTGCACTCTTGTTTTCGATCCAAAATAGATCTGAGGCCGCGCAAAGTAAGAGGAATTTCGCCGCAAATGTCTGTTTCATAGTCAGGTAAGTCTCGTGAACTTGTAGCGAGCACTCGCATGGCTCTGAGTTCCAGCGTACGGATGCCCAATGTAGCGTCTGCATCCGGTACATTCGATGTTTTTGAAACGTGGCCATGTGACTATTTGTCGTGATCCCTAGGACGGCGAGTTGCTGCAATTCATAGACCTGATATACGCGGTCGGCCGGCAAAAAAAACGATGCGTCAGTCTTCATGAACAGGATAACTTTTGAAGAGTCTTCACGAAAGAAATGCGTATTTCAGTGCACTCCCTGGCGGGGGACGCGTGGAAAAGACACGGCACGATTTTTTTTTGGATTAAACGCTTGAGTCCCTTCCCTTCAAACTAAGCAAATTCACTTTTTGGACTCGTGCGGTATTCGATGCCGTGGTGAACGGCAAAAGCGCAAATTCCGCAATGCAAGAGATATGGGCCCAGAACCGAAAGGTGTATCTTTTATTCGACCGCTCCAAACGCATTCTCCTTTCTCACGATGCAACATAGTCTTGTTGCTGCATATTTAAGCAACTTTAAGCATACTTCTCATGTTCTCGTGCTTCAGTACACAACTGAAATCAGTTTCCAGCCAACTGTCCTCGACTTCTGGCCCGCGCCCCGGGGTCGGGTCTACCGTGGCATTATTGCTTCTTTTCTGGACCGGACATATCCCTGTCATTGCAAAGCTTGCCAGGATTCTAGATTGAGGCAATGGTTCTGAGTAAAAAATGGGGAAAATTCGTAATCTTCATGGCCAGTATTTTGCAGACGTTCGAAAGTATCCCTCCACCGCCTCTTCCTAGACCGGGCTCCAGTCATTCGAGTACCGGGCGTTCCAGTACCGGGCTGATGACTTTGGCCCGACTGACAACAGGTTGTGTCTGCCGGCCAAAGTCATCATTACTGGTCCGGGCCACGGCTTAGGTCCCGGTCACATCCAGTTGCACCTATGGAAAAGGACTTCTTCGACCGCATTTCAGGGCGACGGCACCCCCTACACCCATTTTGGAGGTAAGAGTATACCGTATTTCTTCGAATATAGCCCCCCCTCTAATGGAGCCCCCTCGGAGAGACCTTACGAAAAATATATAGCTCCACCCTCTAATAGAGACCCCTCTAATATAGCCCCACCACCCCAAAATTCTCGAGATATGCCTACAATGATGTTCCTTAGAGGTAGCCAAAACATAATTAGCAGTACAACAATGCAGAGCTTGTTTGTCAGATGACGACTGCTCAACTTTAGACCAGTTTTTGCTTTATCATGTTCCTTGCCGTAACATGTGTTAGGCTTCCACTTATAGTTTTACCAAAGTCACAATGTTTACCTACGACGCGAGCATGTTTAATCGGCATTTTGGAGCAAGTGTGTCGTTCTGAGATTGATATTTGCGACGTAAATGTTTTAGTTTTTTGAACCGCTACAAGTAAACAAAAGGGGAACCCCTACTAGCTGTTTCCGAGTAACTGACATTACGTTTCAACGCATGTAAAACACTGGGATAGACGCCATGTTTGGATTTTGGTAAAAATTTACCCAATTCTTGATCGAATTTTTGCTATTAAAAGGCCTTTTTTCTTGGGCGGGCGCCTGCGGCGGGCATCTGAAAAATATAGCCCCACCCTCTAACAGAGCCCCCTATAATAGAGCCCCCTCGGAGAGCCCTTACGGAAAATATAGCCTCAGGGGCTATATTCGAAGGACTACGATAGTGTGTTTCGACCGCTTACGCAAATCCGAAGCCATATGGTGGTTTGTCACACTGACAAATCGAGCGGCCAATGTCACCATTTTCTCGCCGTAAACACCTGAGGGTGCACTTTGGAGGTTTCCCTATAATCCTCAAATTCGTCGCGGAAACTTGATGTCTTTACGGTTCCACGAGTTTCTATGCAATATCTGCCGACGACGTTCGCCATTCTACGGTGGCTCGTCGGTACGATTCCCGACGAGCTTACGGAGGCTTTTCGCAAATCTCGAGGCCTCGCAGCGACTGAGCGACTAATCCTCTCCGAAAACAGCCGATTTCGCACAACGACTACGATTATCCGTCGTGCCGTCGTCAAAGCGCTCTCGTTAGCGCTATGGAATAACAAGTCGAGCCAGAATGTAGGGACACCGGAAACGGTGACGAAGGAGATGGTAATGGTAATGGTGAACGCACCAAAGCATAGATGCGCGGGTAGAAACTCGGGGAATGAACACATGTATCTCATGTGTAGCATGTTGATGGCTGCCAGATTGTTGCCCGTTTGCGGAGTACAGAACATAGTAGACAAATAGACGGGATGAGCGAATTCCTGTAACGAATCAAAGTGCAACCTAGAAGGGCATGCGAATTTGCTTCGATGCAATTAAACGAGTGCTGTGCCAGACTTAGCCGGTCGAACCGTACCGATTTCCGTTCCGGTCTCCGTGAGGGTGTCCACGGCACGGCACAAAGTCAAAACGTACCGTATCCCGTTCCGTACTAGCTAGACACTACGGAACGGCATCACGTTAAAACGGAACGGCGTAAACTGCGTATGTAAGACGTGCTTAAGACGTATCGAGCACGATTTGCTCAGGTGACTTTTACAAGTTCTTATTAAAATCGGAAATTTTTGAGAATCCTAACCTTGATGTAGTTTCGGAATCGGACAGGTAACGGCATCGGTTCCAGACCAGATATGCGCCCCGGCCTAGCGAGAACTGGAAGCGGTTATTCTTGCGGAACACCTCGCACCTTTTGTCTGCCCACCACTGCTCATCATTTTATTCACTCCGGGAACATGCTCGCCGAATGTTTGTTTTAGGGTATCATAAAAAGCTCAAAGGCCACACATTTTGTATGCTTGTACCTTCGCATGTGATAAGACTGGCGTATTTCTGCGTTGCAGAACAACAATCGTATGGCAATACGGTGCCGGAAACGTGACAAAAAAGAGTTCAAGTGCGAAAATATCCTCTCAATGCGCTCGACGTCGATGTTTAAGACATAGATCGGTTCAATGTAGTCGCTATTCACCGGAAAATGGATAACATTGAGCAGCCAGAAGCATGATTCGGTTTCCGATGCAATCACGTTGAGACCAACAAACGGACATAGGGAGCGTCACTGAACCAGCTCCTTGTCAGTTACAAAAAAGAATAAAAAATTTCCTAGTGACAATCCCAAAAAGGGCAAAGAGTCAGGGAAAGAAGCCCGCCGTAGGCGACTCAAACGATATTTCAGACAAAAATTTACGGAATAACTGGTGGGACCTGGCGTACTCGGCGCTTTTGGAGAAGTGACCGCTATTGCCACTGATTTATGCGGCGTGGTGCCATCCAGGGCCGGGCGGTCCCGGAATCAGGGGGGTTGGGTCACGGGTGCGGCCATCGGCCCAGTCCCGGCCCATTTCAACCTTCAGGCTTAACCCAACCTGGCCCGCCGCAGGCGATACCAACGAAATTTTAGTCGAGAGTTTAACAAATATAGTGAAAATTTCGTCGGGCGGCGCCTGGCGGTGGGCCATTTTAGTGTGCACAGTTTAATATGCCTGGTGCCACCGGCGGTTGAGCGACGATATCCTTATCATTTGTCCAATATGCACAAGGTCGACCTAAACACGGCTCGGCTGTTCATAAGTCACGTCTGGGTTCACATGGATCATAGTAGAGATAGGGACTCGTACCGTATTACGGGCCGTACACGTACCCGTACCCGTATAATACGGGTACGGGTACGGTACGGGGGTCCAGCACGGTCACGGCATACGGTACGGCTACCAATTTCAGGTACGGTACGGCCCGTACTAGTAGTAAAATACGGGTACGGGTACGGTACCGGAGGGGGGGGGGGTCACGGTACGGCATACGGTACGGGTGGCCATCCCCTATCTCTAGATTATAGTATGTGTCGAGGAACAGAACAAGTAGGACGCGTTCAACGTCGTATCAACATATCAGCGTATTAATCACCGGCAATTTTAAGCTTAATAAACGGTACTTATTGGGCCAAGAAATTGGCTGCAATCGCAACTTTTAGGATTTGGCCCTACAGCTGTTTTTTTAATTTGTAACCACGTTATCTGACTGCACTCAAAAGTCCATTACAGCTTTGGGAACGTTCAGAAAATACGTTAGCCTAACACGTTAGCCGCTTTTAGCATAACTAAAATGCTGACCAGTTATCGTTGGCTATACAACTTGAACACCAATATTTTCACTTTAGGGCAAGTGGCCCGCCTATTACCTTACACCGTCAACGAAGTCTTAGACAAAAAAACTGAGTAAAGTGGTAAAAATTTGCTCTGGCAGCGCTTAGCGGCGGAGCAAAACCACATCTCTCGACGCACGCCGTAACGTTAGCAATTCCATTCCACATTAGCATTCCGACTTCCCCTTGTTATCATTCGTTAGCATTCACGTGCGCCCGTGTGAAGTTGCGTAAGGCTAGCGTCCTGGACAGCTTTACGCCAGTTGAAGGAAATCCGGTCCCTGGTTAGCCGTATCTTGGTCGGCATGACACATAATTATGCCGGGTGTTTCACGCGCCGAAACGTAGTCCACCACAAATTTTTTTCTCCGTATTGTCCCGCGTGATCATCGGTGCAGAAGCGATTACCTCTTTGTGATCACATCCGTCGACGTCGGCTGGTTCGGAGAGTCCGGAAGCTCATCGAAGCTGAGGCACTAATTGCTCAGGCTAAAGATATTAGCGGACGTCATGGTGGTTTGCTTGTGGAGAACCAGTACGACCAGACAGTCGTTCCAAAGAGCTCATTCTAGACATCACCCGGGGCATTCAAGCAAAATAAATCGTCTATGGTTTGCAGTCCTAAACACTGTCCGCTTAGCGTTCTGGTAAAAGAAAGCGGGCATCAATATAGCTTCGAAGTAGAGACTGACAACGGAGCCCGTTCAAGAATCACATGTTTATGAACTCAAATCGTTTTTCTATTCCCGGCCCGGCCAAAGCGCAGCTGCTCTTCGTTCTTCGTTTTCCGGTAGCAATCTGGTACGGGCCTGGAGGAACCAGCGGCCAGATCGTGCCTTCGAAGCGCGCTATGATCAAGCCCGAGACAGGCGAGCACGCCGGAAGGCTTTCCATCAGGACATGTTGTTTGGATCCTCCAAAAACGTCGGATTATGAAATGCAAGGTATTGAGAATGTGGATCGAAAGTGCTGGACCTCAGTGTGGTTCACGTACGGTTCAGCTAGTATTGTGCGTGTCGAAGAACATGTGTTATGTCCGCCATATCGTAAGGAATCGCTGCATATTTCGCTTATGAGAATGAATGAGGTTTCGTGAGAGTGCTTAGGACGAGCCCGCTGTCGCAATGAAACGATCTACCCCGTCGACTTCATCGAACTGCAACGCAGGTCATCGTTTGCACTGCAGAGCTGCTCCGCAGTTTGCGCGTAGAGTTTACATATTTCTTAGTATCATGGACGGGGCATCACAAGTCGCAAGATGTTGGTCATTATAGTTTCGTTCTTTGAGGGCGTTCGTGAAATGCTGAAACTCTATATCTGCTGGCTTACGCCTGCCTACGTCGACAGCCTGCTCAGAGATCGCATCCTGGCGCTGTCAACAGTGTAAGCCGAATTATGTGGCAGGCGACCGGAAATCGTCGCTATTCGCGGAAATTTTCGATTCTAGAAGCACTTATTCCTGGATAAGTACTTATGATCGCTTTAGCGTAAACAGCTTAGACGCTACGCAACGTATGAACGCGTCTGGAGGATTGATTCAGATAATCGAGGATTTTCATCGTATTCTAGAAGCCGCTTACAAGTTGGGGACCATTTACGCCAATGTCCACATGATTTTTTCTTCCTGAAGAGTGCTCAAAACAAGAAGGAAGTGTATCCTTTAACTAGTAGTGACGGCACGAGGGATGGGCATTTTTTCAGGATCAGGACCTAGACCCCTAGAACTAACCTTTAATTGGTAAAATTTAAAGCAAAATACGATAAAACACCAAAAATTTTCGGCGGTCCACGCCTAGCGGCGGACCACCGAAATTAGGAATGGGGGGGGGGGGGGGGTTTTCCGACGAGCAAGGACCAGGACCTAGACCGCCAGACCACTGGACCATCGGAAGCAGGCCAGAACATGCCCGTCCATGGACGGCACAATATGACAATGTACGAAACAATGCAACATTTGCGCGAAACACTATGAAAGTATCAGGAAGCGAACCAATGACACCAATACTTTTCAAACTTAACGCTTGAGTGCATTGTCGAATTCTGCCTTCTTGGAATGGGTCGCTTAGCAAGCGTCCAGGAATTAGGCGAGCATCCACACCTTCTACCTCCTCTCGACCTAGTTTGTGTGTTTGTTTGTTTATTTGTACCATACGTATCGCGACGAAAAGAACACTTTCCTTATAGCCAGGGAGTCGACGGCATTGTAGACGTGGAGAAGAGAATATATAGAGATATAATGACAAAGTCAGTCAATGGATGAAGATGAAGGGAGTCAGTGGCGGTATCGGGATTTAACGCAGTTTGCAGAGGGCATGTGATCACGTGATTAGTAGGGCTGGGAATTTTGGCGCCGGCTTCGATCTTCGGTGTTTTTTGGCTTTGTTTCGGTCTTCGGCTTCGGTCAAAACGGCCGAAGGAACCGAAGCTTTTCGGCGGTTTACACAGGCTCGGCGCAGGCGATACCAAACCACTTTTAGGCAAGAATTTCGCTTTTGACGGAAGGTTGCTTAGGAGGCTCCCAGCTGCGGGCCATACCGACTCATGTGAGCATCATCGATCTTCTGTGCGACCCCTATGAACGTTTTGAAGAGCTCCGGCTTCGATCTTCGTTTTTTGGGGGATTCGACTGTAAATTTTACCTTCGTTTCGGCATCGGCGTCGAATGCCTGACCAGAGGATCCCCAATCCTAGTGATTACCTCCACAGCCATCTATGAGCGAGTGCTAGACATCGGACGCCGACTTGTTCTCATTTATTCATTCGTTCAGTTACCGGACTCTGACCGCACCCGTCGCGTTTCACACTTTTCATATCATAACAACAACCTAAGTGGATCCGACAGGACACGCAAGTAAACCCATAACTCAGCGGATCGGCTTTTCCGCGATTAGCGATACTGAGCGAATGACTCATCCCGAGAAAATGCTAACGCAATCACATTTATTCAACAATCCGCAGTTTAAGGCCCGGCGACGGTTTATACATGTGTGCAAATTCGACACTTAGGATGCGCTTCCTTTCCGCTCTTCGTCAGCTTTGCGGTCAACAGCCCTTAAAATCCCATCGACTCAAGCTCGCGAGCCTTCAACGACGCGAGGTACGGCGCCAGGGTTGCGCCCTGGTTGCACTGGTCGTAGTTGCAGACGCACTTGAAGATGTACTGCTTCTGCTTCGGGAGCCATTCGGCGACTTGGTGAAGGTCGTACTCCTGAAAGGGTTTAAAACTTTATAAATGCAATATTGCATATTTTCGTAACTTTACTTTGTTGAAAATTGTCACGCAGTAGGTTTATTCTCAATTAAACAGGATGTCGGTTATATAATTGACTAACTTTGCTATTTTAGTTTAAAATAAATCATTCCTGTATTATGACAGTTCACTCCACTTTTCCAGTTCATGCAGACATCAAAAGTTTTTAAATGAATTCGTGTTCGAAAAAGACTTACGCTGTACGTGCACAGCGCCATCACTTTGTAATATGACACGGACTGCGAGAAGACGGTGTTGTACGTGTCTGCGAGGTTTCCTGCCGGTCCGTAGCCGTAGAGCTTCGCTAGACTGAGCCCTTCTGGAGTCTCGAAGGCGGGGATCGTCGCGCAGTAGGTCCACGTGGCATTGTAGACGAGAGTGACTTCGCCCTGAACATGCGGAACCTTTAGGAAACCTCTAGTTGTTTCAGCAGTGAAATGCATGTCTTTTCAACTTTAGGTAATATGTTTCGAAAATGGGGTTGCATAGGCGGCAGCCTTACGGGACCTTCAACTAATCACAGAAAGATTTCGATCGAAAAATCCGCCGTATAATGCACGCAATAGCGCTACGAGGCATGCAACAACGCAATGATGCATTAAGTAACGTTTTGGTGCTTGCGGCATTTCTGAGATGCAAGCGGCGGCGCTGTGATGCATGCAGCACTGTTAAGGTGCATCCACTAACGCTCAACCATGTGCAACCGGGCCATAGGCCCGCGGGCCGGGCCGGGCCTCGATTTCGGCTGAACCAGCCGGGCCCCGGGCCGGGCCGGGCCTGGGGTAGGCCCGGCCCGTTTAGGCCCGGTTCAGGGCTCAAAAATTGCCAAATTTTGGTCAAATTTTCAATAAATTTTTGGTAAATTAGTCAAAAAGTCGCTCCGACGGTGCTCGCGGCAAGCTGTTTTAGGTGAAAATACTCGAATTTTGTATTTTAAACTCATTATAAGTGGGCAACACTTTAGTCTACGGAAAGTACCAAAGGGGGACCAAGGGGGTTTTTCCTGTCTAGCCTAAGAAGTCAAAGCCCGCCGGGCCGGGCCCAGGCCTCGACTTGAAGGCCCGTTGCACATGGTTGTAAACGCTACGATGTGTTCTGTGCAAAACTATTTACGCTTTGCGGTGAAATGCAGCGCAAAAACGCATCCGTAGCGCTATGATGCATTCGACCACGTGACCGACCGCACTATGAGGATGCGGTACGGCAAAGATTCATGCGTAGCGCATTGATGCGTGGCATGCATGCGGTACGCTATGATGCATTCAGCACCACAGCCGTAATGCCGACCTCGGACTTTTCTAACCCAATTGGCTCAGCCATTTACGCACCATTTAGGGTACGGAGTACATGCCTCGTCGTACTCTGGTTTCTTCAGTGTTGTCCCTTTCCGCCACAGTACACAGTACGTGTACCTTTAGCTCAAAGTACGGTACACAACGATCTCAAGATTGTACCCACTTCTGTCATTGCTGACGCTTGTTTGCGTTCCACTAACCGCTAGTGTTGCCGCACGTGCACTTACTTTTTCGTCGCTCTGATAGCAGCTGAGCGCGTCACTGCAGCGGTAGACGGCGAAGAGGAAGAGGAAGACCGTGGTCAGGAGGTGGCCTTTCTGCGGGAAGTGAGTCATAATGGCGGGCTAGCGTAGACTAATAGACCTACAAAAAGTGGGACGTTAATAGAGAATAAGAGGATACGATACTCCGTCACACGCTGTTCATAGCCAAGGTCGTCGGGCGAAGTGCCAGGAGTCATATGGAAACCTAAGCTCGTTTTTTTGTGCATCCGGCAAGGGCTCTAGTAGTGTCGGACACAGCGGTGACCGCATTCATCGGCAAGATCAGGGCCAAAACACGCAAACATCTTGGTCTACGATTCACTAACACCCGTCCCATACAGGCACCCCCCGTACCGTACAGCCGTACCGTACATTTGTACGGCCCCGTACCCATACTCCCGTACTTTTACATTATAACGCGCCACATTTGTAAAAATTCAAGTAAATGGACGAACGGATATTATTAAATTGCAAGAAAGCATAGTCAAACACCGAAAATGATTTAATGTAGGCAAAGTGGATTCAAAACATACAAAATTTTGCGAAAATCCGATAAAATCTGAGGCCCATAGGGCCCTCCCTGTGCATTTGTACGAGTGTACGGGTAGGGGGGCCGTACAGAGGGGGTACTCGTACAGCCGGCCCGTTCTGACCTCCTCCCCCCGTACCGTACAAAAAAAAGTACGGGTACGGGTACGGGCCGTATAACGGTACGGGTGACGAACTCTAGTACAGAGCTCGGGGATCAGTACAGCACGGAGCACCGCCCGTACTGTACGCCGTACAGTATAGGCACGGTACGTAATAGGGTCGGGGGTCAGTACAGTACGACCTATGGGATGGTGGTCTGTACGTACTGGTACGGTACGGAATCTCCGGGATCAGTACAATAGAGAACACGGCGCATACCATGCGCCGTACCATTCTGGTGCGGAATAAGGTCTCCGGGGTCAGTACGGTACGGTTTACGGTATGGTGGCCTGGACGTACTGGTACGGTACGGGGCTCGGAGATCGGCACAGTAAAGAACGCGGCGCATAGTGTGCGCCGTACCTTACTAGTACGGTACGAAATACGCCCCGTGGTACAGGTACGGTACCGCTTACGGAACGGTGTCTTTTGCGTACTGGTACGATACGCCCTGAAGCCGATTTTTGCTCCAGAGGCGACGCTACAAGAGGAGGACTAAGGCTCACTAATAGGCGTCCCACACTAAACATTGGAAACTCCCTCCACCAGAGAACACTTAGCTTGGCCCATAATGGCGTAAACGATGAGAGCAAGCCTAACTAGCGGCGATCGCTCGTGCACATCTGCTATTTAAGGATTACCTACTTGCTGATACATTCTCTAAAACGTAGCTGCTAGCGGAGGCAAGCTCCTCGGCTCCGCCTTTATGCGCCGAACCTTCGCTAACGACTTCACTTAGATAACGGTACGGTTTGTACCGCTTGACGAACTACAACTCGCGGCCGGTACCGCTAATGAGAGTGACGTCAACGCGCACAGTTTTTGAAGTAAATGTGGCTAATTGGCGAGCGAAAAGGACGCTAACGAGAGCGTTCTTTCGGATGTGAGTGATTATGCAAAATGGCAAGTGACGAATTGAAGCAAGGTAACATGAGTGCAATTTATAAGTGGTTTTGGAATATCGCGTGAAAAACTGCCTAAACTCTAAGTTCCTCGGACGATCCTACTGCCGGCCTCACTATTTCAGCAGGCATGTCCCTTTGTCAAGGCGCGCGTATCTCGTGCCTTCGGCCAGCCAGGGGTAAATGGTGCGGCAGGTTCATAATCATTACAAGAGCAAAGTCTGACTTTGCAGGCAAGCACAAAAGCGGGCCCAAGCTATTTTGGGACCGTCTTAAAGCGGAAGCTAAAAGATCGACAAGGGTCCCCACTTACCATCCTTCTTGCCAAGTTTGCACCGCCTTCGTACTATGCCCTTGTTGGTCCAAATATTGCGAAAGACAGTTTTCGGTGAGGTGCCTCATTACTAGGGGAGCGTGATATATTTCCAAGGGCCAGGAAGGGGACATCACTTTTCAAAGAGCTTCTTCGATAGGCCTAAAAGAAAAGCGCTTTGCCATACGCCTAGGCTGAAGCGTAATCTCGAGCGCATACCGCTGTGGCTTAGCTACTACTAACCAACTCGTGGCTTTTAAATCAGCCCAGCATTCGTCACGCAAATACTGCAGAATGCATACATACAGCGTGCAGCGGACGCACTACGCTATCAGTTGAAAGCGAGCCTCTTTGGTTGCTACTTTCGAGGATATACTTTAGCGGATTTCGCGTAGGCCCGATTAGAGCCAGGTCCGGAAGGGCAAAACGTAATTTTTGGTTCGCTATTGCCCTTTGCTATTTTCGGGCCTCGATTGGAAAAATGTTGATTGGTTGGTCAGGCAGATCGGGGCCTGGTTGGGTCTGCTTGCACTGGTTTTTGCAATGTGTCTACTAACGTTCTACGGACCTCGGAGGCTACGAGTACATTCCGTTTTCCCGTCCTTTCCCAGCGTCCAAGCCCGTCGGCATATAGATCTCTGACTACCAAACCTGCTCTACGGTGCTCGGCGAGCTAGTTTTCTCGCGCGCCATATTTTGTACTACTGCCTAACGAGCACTGCGGCGAAATTATGCGAAATAGCGCTGTTGACTTCCTAATTTTTGTCGCGTCCCGTACATTCGCAGGCTCCAATGTTTTCTTGCGTCAGCGGAAATTTCCATGCACTTTTTGCAAGAGTCCAAATGGTTGCGAAAACCAAGAGTGCAAGCGAATGCTTGTTTGGTGTCCTAACATTAAGCACCAGTTAGTGGACTCTCCCAAAGATTAGTGCATTCCGTTTAAAATGGCCTGGGAGAAGTTTTGCGCCAAAAGGTGTCGTTCTGAATTAGCTTTAGAGCTTAAACGAGCGTTTTAGCTATGTCCCATTTCTAATATAATTTTCGATAATTTCGATAAAGCAAAGAGGGTCCAGGCTTCGGAAAAATATAGCTCCTGCTATGCGAAGTAGCATAGTGCGGTGACTACAGGAAAGGCTAGCCCCCCCCCCCACCTGACGGGGGTCCCGCAAGGCCGTTACTATTAAAGTCTAGTCTGCCCCTTGCGCTGCTTAGACCATGTTACCCATCGTCTACGCTTAGGCTTAGGTTCAGGCTTAGGCTGTTAAAAGGTTGGTTCAGGCTTATGCTCAGGTACGCCGATTGTGAGTGAGGGGGCCACGCTAGACCGGTTCGGGTAGGGGGGGGGGGGCAGGCTAGACCTCTATAATTTTACTCCGCTCCGACACCACCCCCCCCCCCTCCTCCAACAATAGGGAGAAGGCATACAAGACCTCCTACCGAACTAAATCCGTGTTCTCGTCAGGGCAAGAAATTGGGCGATTTCGTACCGTCCGCGGTGTCCCTGCGCCCCTGAGCTCGACGCAGAAGCTTGCAACAACATATGCGACAAAACCCGAACTTCACAAGAGAATTAGCTTCGGTTCCGAGACGACAAGTTGCCTGTGACGACCGCTACCTAATTACTCATTTCGAGTTTTTGAAAAAGCACGCATATAAAGTGTTCGCACCTCTCAACATGATGCTACCTTTCGGTAAGTGACTTCTCATGACACTTAAGGACATAGCCTTATTTTTCGAGGTCCTTTCGAGACTTCATTTGGCTTCTGCTGTTTTGTTTGCATTCGTACTTCTGTCGGCTAAGAGCACATGCCGACAACCGACCAGGTGGTCGTTCCAGCACTTTTGTAAATGGAATCGAGCGCTGCCATTGTACCTTCACTAATGAGCTCAACTCGAAAACATGCTGAGTACAGTCCTCTACTTCCTTGTTTTCGTCCCTGCTTTCTGCGTGCCATAAAGGATATCCGCACAAATTTTCGGATGAACACACGCACGTGGTCATGCTGAGGAGCAAGGACGGGCATGCGCCAGTACAAGCGAACTTTCAGACTACTACCATACACCCTAAAGTGTTTGTTAGCCGAGCGGCGTCATAGATATCGAAACGGCTTCGCGTAAACTGTGTAAGCTAAATTGTCTAAAGGTATATTGTGTAACGGTAAATTGTTTAACGGCAAAAATCAGTTAAAATCAAAAAAGCCTAAACCAGCCTAAGACTTAACCCAATCGTGGACGATGACTGGGTAACAGGGACTAAGCTGGCACGTGAACTTACAATTTACCGTTTGCACCGTTTCCGTTACACAGTTTGCATTACACTGGTTACGTGCACTTGATCGTCATTCTGAGGTCTGCCAACAAGCTATACTGTGCAAATGTGCAACGCACGTCAAATAACGACAGAAAGGCTTTGACGTTTAGATTAAGGAATTGAGCAGGTGACACGTGTTTTGCTCACACGCCAAGTGACGCTTGAGGCCAAGAAAAGAACTTCGCTAGGAACAGCTGGCGTTCTTTCGAAGGTGCATTGAATCTCGATTTCACATCCAATGACCCATTTTCGAAGCCGAGTACTAAAGTAGTCCGCACAGCTCTGCGCGACATTGACAGAACACCGAAGGATTTACCGTGTCATGCCCGTGGCCGAAAAGAGCAACCATTTTGTTTGATAGGTTCGAATATTAGTCGTCCCCTGTTGGCCGTTCGTATTTGTTCGCTCTAAATCTCTGTAACGAACGGCTAAACGCGCCCGAGTGGCCGATCGGACATGCGGTAGGTCTAGGGAAATATATGATTTTACTGCGAAGCAGCACCATTTTAGTGCGAGGTCAACTCGGCGTCGCAAGAACCTCAGTGGGCCGCGTGGGGAGAGGGGTCTGGTCTCATCGCCACAAATTCTAGCAAAGCCCCGATCTAGCTTGACGTATCTTTTCCGGTGCAATGCTCTTTCCGTTCTGAACATATTTGTCGTTTACGACGATTGCATGCCGTCTCCGTTGCCTCAAAACGAGGATCACTTGCACTTCCCATAGTCGAGAGTCGAGATTTTTCCCGGACAAATTCTGAACATTGACTATTACAATGCTAATCGGCATCGACTTTTAGCACATCTTCTTGCTACGAACCGTTAGTCACTATACGAAGTCACTTTGCACCCTAACTAACCATCAGTTTCCGATGAAATCGAGATGTTTCAAAATATCATCGTGGCGTGCCCCGCTGTAGTTAGTTTGATCCGGAAAAAAAGGGGGAGGGCATGCAACGTACGGATGGTTGTGGGCGAAGAATGGTCTATTCGGAACAGTTTTATGTCGCTGCTAATCAACCCTGTGAAACAGGGCCCTAGGTCCGCCGGGTCGGGCCGGGCCCGAGCCTCGATTTCGCAGAACCAGCCGGGCCCTGGGCCTGGGGTAGGCCGTGCCCGGCCCGTATAGGCCCGGCTCAGGACTCAAAAATTGCCACATCTTGATCAAATTGTCAATACCATTTACCATTTTGGTAAATTAGTCATTAAGTCGCTCTGACGGTGCCTACGGCAAGCTATTTTAGCTGAAAATACTCGAACGTTGTATTTTAAACTCATTATAAAGGGCAACACTTTAGCCTATGGAAAGTACCAAAGGGGAGGACCAAGGGGATTTTTCGTGTCTAGCCTAAGAAGTCAAGGCCCGCCGGGCCGGGCCTCGATACAACAAGAAACTAGTTATCCTTATTAATTAAAGCGCTGGTCTATGCGTGCAGAGTACGGCTTAGCCGCTAGTAACACGTAACTGAAATTAGGGAAGGAAAACCTTGCGTTATTACTTTTATTCAATTTTTTACTTACTGCGATTTATTTCGTCACTTTGTCCATTTGCGCTTTGTGTTCATCGCAAAGGTATGCGCTATTTACCTTTTCGTATGATCACGAACGGGTTCTGTGAAAATGACCAGTTGGGCGCCGCGCATGGCCTCGCCATAAATGACAAATATGACCAGATTCTAGCGTATTCAAGAGCATAGCCGGATACGCTCGACAACAAGATTTGAATTAAGGACATCTGCGCCTCGGTACATTTTTCGCTAACGAGCACGTGTCATCACCGGTTCTCGCCTAAGCTACGTTGCATGAATTAGGCTAACCAACAGAGAGGTCAACAACTGTGCGTTTCATAGCTGAACGTGTCCAAATGCATTTGAAGCAAGAATAAGTGCGCTCTCCGTTAACCGACTTTAGGCGGCCGAAATGAACACGTACTTAAATGCATGGACGAATAGTCCCGGCAAGATAACCTTACACGACCTTTTATGCCTCGACAGTTACGCGACAAGCTCATAGTACGCAATGTATATTGGTTCACGCTCTGAAGCATGAGAGCGTTTTCACTTCAAAATTTTCAGTTGGTTTATACTCAGCTAACCGACGAATTCACTCATCAAGTAAAAAAAAGCGGATACCTGACATGACCTCAAGGGACTTGTCAGCCGAGCACGATTGCACGTTTGCAATGCAAAGTTCCGGTCCTTAAAGGAAATGAAAGTCAGTTATTGACGCAATGATGAACTCTGCATTCGGACGCGTGAAATCGTGGTAGATAGGTCCTGATTTAGAAGAATTCTGAAAGTTCCGTCTTTTCTGGAAAATTCCGATGAACATGAATTCTCAAATTCTTCTGACATTCTAAAGAGCTTTGAAGACAAAATGAACATCCAGTCAGAGCTCATGCCAGGCGGTATGCTTCTTATTGTTGCCTCCTCACATGGGCGTCGGTCCCCAAAAATACCATTTACTGGTCCCTGCAGCTGGTATAGGCTTATCTACCTTGACAAAGTGCACTTCCGCCGGTCCTCAAGCACTTCGCGTTGAAGTATTTCGCATACCGAGGTTTCCATAACATGCTTGCACTTCCAAGGGCCTAGTCACACGGCAGCTAACCCTTCCACCGATGCACTTAATATCCTCGGTGCACGGTCACTCGTGGATTTCACCGAAAGGTGTCAGCACTTGACTGCCCACTCGACGATCTTAACGGAAGCTGAACGCGATCCCGTCGAGTGATTGCACTTTTCTTGGTGAGGAGTGGAAGTTTTCCCGGGATATAGTCGTTGACGAGTAGCCGTCACCAACAGTGCTGTGGAATGCGTACGTGCATACCTGGCGTTAATCCTTCCTTAGGAATTTTTACTTAGGCTTAGTTAATCGCTCATATGTTTCCGTGAAGAGCCTTGCACTTGGCTGCCCACTGATTTCCGCATAAAAATACGAAAACAAACAACTCGAAATTATGCACTTTTAGCCCTTGTCCAGGAATTTTTCTCGACATTAATACACAGTGCGTCATGACCGTTATGTATGCTCGACATGCTTCCTGCGTTGATCTTGCTTAGATATACGGAAGCACTCCAAGCTTGATTACCAACCATCTAAAGGATTCGACGAAACAGAGTCTCAGCACTTGGCTGCCCTAGACGTCCTCGTCGGAAAACCGCAAACAAGCGGGGTTGTAACTAGAGTTGGCAACCCTTGGCCAGGGCCGTGCCGTGGGGCCGTGATCACGACACGAGAGGGGTCCGCGGCTCGGCTCTACGGCACGGCATGACCTTGAACACAGCGCCGGTGGAGCCGGGCGTGTTTTTCACAAATTTTGGTCAAAATTGTAGCAATATTGTCTTAAATGTAGAAGTTTTGGCTCTTTTCCACCGATTTTCCCCGAGTTTTCTTCTGTTCGCTTGCTCTTCTTACCTTTTAAAATTTTAAACGCTTTCGACGACATTCGGAGGTCTTGACCAATAACGTTCGGTTTTCCAAAACTCGGCCAAAAAGTGGCTTAAATTCATGTATTGTCACGCAGCACGTTTCTAGACAATCAAACTGGCATGATGAATTCCAATTAGGCAAGAAAGCACTTTGCTGCCTTTCAGCATATGCGTCGCGGAATCGGTCCCAAATCACTTGAAACACTGCATTCTTAATATCCTAATTTCGGGGAAGATTCCCGTCACTTATCGCGTTATGCGTCACTTAATAGTTCCGGATATCGCCAGGCGTTCTGACGTTAATCCTTGCTTGATATATTCTGCAGTCCTCCTAGTTTTATGGCTAATCATCCGAGTGATTCGCCGAAAGATGTCGCATTGCGCGGAAGGACTTCCCTACCACTCGCTACGGCATACTTGTATGAAAAACAAACCCCTCGAAATGTAGCTGAGTAAGGCTTCTTACGAACTCACGCGAGCGTCCAAGCGTGGGCATTACGGTGTGAATTACAGGTCGAGAAGTCGCTACCGCGAATCGGAAGCGATGACGCTCGGGTACACCCTGGCAGAAGAAGAAAACACGTGGGCCTAGCGCAGCCAACCCACATGAGACTTTCACAATGCTGTCTGATACAGCCAGTTCAGCGGAAATACAAGGTTGCTGCGTTCGAAGAACCAAAGACAGCAGCATAACAAAACTGTTCACGTCAACACGGACTTAACAATCGGCTTTCGGCGACGTTCGTTATGTAAGGGAACGTCCAGAAATTATGTTAGCATAACTAAGCCGATTTTTGACCCCTCTCCCTTTGTTAACAGTTGTTAACAGTGGCCCCGACCCCCCCCCCCCCCCTCCC
>JNEY01000249.1:140817-151573 GCA_020875895.1 Aphelenchus avenae
TAATCAAATAAATAAATTATTTATTTGATTCCGTTTTATTTGAATAAAGCAAATAATTTATTTATTTGACCCGAGCACTAGGGAGAACTTAGGGTGGGCCAAGGTTTTTTGACCGCCAAAAAATTTCCCTTGGTCCCTCCTTACCTAAATTTTTGCGGCTGTTCGGACCCTCCAAAATTTAGTGGGGGATGGCCTCCCTGCCGCCACTATCGGTAGGCGACTAATTACAATGTCTTAGATTCCCTTTCTAGCTTGGGAGGATTCCGGTCTAATAGTCGAAAGTTCCGACATAAACCTAGCGTGAGTAACTGACCCTTAACATTAGGGTTGTCATCAGGTCAGGGCAGCCCTGACCTGACCTGCAGGTCAGGTCAGGTTTTTTGTCCTGATGCCCTGACCTGATGCCCGAATCTTCTTTGCCCTGACCTGCAGGGCATACCCTGAAATTTTGACCTGACATGGTGCCCTGAAGTTGATCGAGAACAGTGACGTGCACAATTTTATACCCGCAAAAAGTTGTTATTGCACTAAATAATGCAAGAAAATTGGACGTAAAAGGACCAATTAGGTTAAATCAATGCCCATGGGGGTAGAATACAAAAGCCTATTCCGGCGTTACTCGCCAATCTTAGCGAATTTTCGAGTTGACCTGACCTGCAGGGCATGCCCTGCAAAATTTGACCTGACCTGATGCCCTGAACTTCAGGTAATGTACAACCCTACTTAACATCCTCTGTGCGAACAAGTTGAACGTACTTAGGGTTAAATGTTACAGGCGTCCAGTAATTCGCTACCATGTTGGCAGCTGCCTTAAGCACTCTGATTCAACTCTGCATCACTTCTCTGCTTCACTGCATCGCCTTCGGCTTCTTCGTCACCATACTATCAACGCTACGAAAGCGGAGCGTCTCGGCTGTATTGAAAATGTTTGTCGCGTACTGGGCATTGGTCACCGGCATGGCTAACGTACACAACGCTTATTGGTTGATCTTCTGGCGACCAGACGACAATGCTTACAAGTACGTAGACCGACATTACGCCCCTGGGCCCAGAGTCGTACTTAGAATTCCAGGAGAGACGGGGAGGGGCGGAAAGGCCAGGTCGGGCACAAAAAAAAACGGCGAAAATAGGTCAAAATGGACTCCATATGGCTAAAATAACGTAGAACATTTAGGGTATCGTACCGGTACGGTACGGCGTACGGTATGTCGGGGTTAGCCCAGTATGGGCCCCATTTTGATTTTTTCCCAAAAATAGGCCAAAATGGAGTGATGAGCGAATAATCTACGACACGAAGGGGTTTAGATATTATCCCATAGAGCAACACACTGATATATGACCGCCGCAGGCGACACCAATGAAAGTTTAGTGAAAATTTTACTATTTGGTGAAAATTTGCTCTGGCGGCGCCTATCGGCGGGCCAAAAATGCCAAAAACACGGGTGTACGGAGCAGTGTTGCTGAATTTCCACTTACTTCCGTCATTTCCATTTCCATTTCCAAGAATTCTTTTTCCAGAATTCCCATTTCCATTTCCCACTAGCTATTTTTGACATCATTTCCATTTCCGCAATTTCCACCATTCATTTCCTATTGAACCGATTTAATGGGATAAGTGACGTTCGGACAATTAAACTTAGCGTCAAACACGCAAAGCAGCTAGCGAGAGATGTTTTCGTAGAGGTTGTGCATTAGCTTGTCATCCAGGAGACTCTCCTGGGTGCGATTCTTCTACCCGCCGGCGTGGCTGAAGCATCGTTCAATTAAGGCCGAAGCTGCAGGCGCAGCGAGGTATTTAAGAGCCACCGGGTGCACTTTCGGGTACTTCACAGAACCTTCTGAACGCCACCATTCGAGTGGTTCCGCAGCGCGGAAGCCTTGACAGAGCACTGCGTTGGTGTACTCCTTTGCCCCCGTAAGCGATCCGCTTCCGTGTCCCGCAGTCCTGTCCTGCGAGCTCAGACGCTTCTCAAGCTTGCATTTTTTGAGCATCATCTCCTCGTAGTCGTCGTCTGCGCTCGCAGATACCGCGTCCGAGACGGCTTCGCTCGCGTCTTCGTTCCTCATGCGGCCGGCTATCAGACGACAGATGAATTCGCTGTCTAAGCCCACAAGGAACGCCTGTGACGGGTCGAAGACCGCTCAACTCAGCGTGACGGCGACGGAAAATTAAGGGAAATTACACATGTTGGAAATGAATGAATACTCGGTTTTCGAAATTTCCATTTCCATTCATTTCCCACTACCGCATTTTGCCGAAATTTCCATTTCCATTTCCCACTAGCGATTTTCGCAGCATTTCCATTTCCACAATTTCCATTTCCATTTCCAGCAACACTGGTACGGAGCCATGTTGGGGGGGGGGGCGCGTGCCGTTCCCCGTACCCGTGGTGACCCGCCCCCGTGCCGTACCCCGTACCCGTAGAATACGGGTACGGGTACGACCCGTAACTTGGTACGGGTGCCGAACTCTAGTATGGAGTACGATACGGGTGGATCGGTCCAGTATGGAGTACGAAACCACTCCGGTTCGCCCAAAGTTAAGCACTAGTATGGTACGGTACGGAGGCCAGTACGGCAGGGAATTCAGTTGGGGAGGCAGTATGGTACGGCTGCCAATTCGACCAAATACGGCCCTAGGCCTTGAACGTACGTAAGCGGAGAATGTCGCGCATAGGTTTCGGCCACAAGAAGCAGAAACAGTTAAAGAATCTGAAGATTGAAGACGTGTACGTTGCATATTTGCCTAGAGCGGCATTACTGATTCCATTTTTCAGTCGGTACATGCTCTTCTGGACGGCGGTATTCGACCGCTCAGCGTACAGCGGCATTTCGGTCGCCGTGTTCTTCATGACGCTAGACAGTTGTTTAACGCTCTGTCTACGCCTTCGATACACCGACGCGATGAGGCTCGTACTAAGGACCATACTGGCCATCGTCGCGACGGCGGTCTCGCTGATAACGTTGGTCATGTACGTTGAAATGGAGTACCGAAGCGATCCTGGTAAGCTCAAGGAAATGTTCTAAAGTTAGGGTAAACGCAACTGATTGCCCATTTACTTTTCTGTCCCGAAGAAAGAACGGGTCGTTGTTTTGTCTTTCAAGGCAGGCTTTCTGTGCCATACATTTTGGCGTAGTCCCCATTACTCGCCAGATTCTTTTGACTTTGACAAGTGACACCATTAGGTAAAACATACCGCGCTGTGCGTACTAAGCGGTGCACATTCAGAAGCACGCATGCACATGCATCTATAGGATCACTCTACTTAAAGCGATGTCGACATCGACCAAAATTTCCAGTTTGCGTCGTGTTGCACTGCAGCGGGACAAGCTTCTTGAAGTAATACCCCACGAATCGATAGCAAGATGTAAGAAAACTTTTTGAGCACACTCTGCGAGCATTGGATGCGTACTAAACGGTACCATAGAATGCATACCAAGCAGTACCGCATGTACTAAGCATGTCACTGCGTGAATCGGATCTGTTGCAAAGAGGATTTAATTGTTTTGGTACGTGACTGAATGTTAGAACCGGACAAGATTCCTGGACAGCGCATGGACGTAATCGAGTTGGTACTAGTTGGTTATACGGGGCGAGGGAATCTGGAGGGGTCCAAAAGTCGAATTTTCACCCCCGTATAGCCGACATGGTTCCCTCGCCCTCCCGTATAACCGCTAAGATTTTGCCTTACAAGTGGAACGAAAGTGAACCTTGTTGGTTATACGGGATGAAAATTCGACTGTTGGATCCCCCTCCTCCCCCCCTCCCTCCCCCCCCCCCCGCCGGTTCCGGCAATATTTTAGAAAACTTTAGCATAAAATGGGACATATCTAGAACGCATAATTGTTCCCTAAAACACATTTTAAACATAACTTTTTGCAACAAAAAAGTTTTTGTGTAGGGTGTCACTAATAGGAGTGGGTCACTATTTGGTGCTTTACGGTATTTGTACTTGGCAATCACCGGTGGCGTCTACCTATTTTTGCTTTACTGGTTTAAAAGCACCTTGTTTCAGCTTCCGCATGCCGTTCGTGTTGCTGTACGAAGGAAGGCACAAACTCCTTCTTTTATTATTCTCGAATATTTTTTGGCTGTCTGAATATACTGGGCACCGCGTGGTTCGCTTTTCTTCTGCGGCAGTTCAGGCTGTACCGGTTGAGCGCCGGCGCATGGACGGACCTAACGCAGCGTCCATCGACATTGGTTAGTCACTCAGAAGATTGTTGTCATTCAGCCTTTTTTGTATAGGCTCGCATTCCGCCCAAAAGCCGGTAATTTTAGGGAAACAGCGTTGTTAAATACACCGTATCGTTGGAATTCATCACCTTGGCGCTGTATTTGATAATAATCGTCGTGGACAAGGTTCGTGCATACCAGAAATGGTCCAGAATGTCCAATTCCAATATATGACGACTCGGCCCTTTACCCTCTCGCCTGATCTGCGTGCCTACTCCTTCTCCTAGGCATCGACCATCTTGGGACCCCTGAACAGCCCCCTCCGCATTTCGCCCAAACAAAAACTCCCTAAGCGCCCGTTTGACAACATAGGGCTACAACGCCCGTAGGACACTATGGATGACGATCGCTAACATATGTCAGCTATTTAGTTCGTCGACTTGACTTTGATTTGGGAAAAGGTCGGGCCGTTGTCGAGAATCCTTGGCGGCGTGGAAGCTTTCGCTTGCGCCATCGTCTACCGAATGCTGTAAGTGTACATCCGAACTCGCATGGTCGTCGATCACGTGCTTTAAGGTTTCGCGTCAAATTCGGAGGCTCTTTGTCGGGCTCCAGCTGAATAACAACCTTTCAGGCAAATGTGCATCTACTACCTCATTTCCAGACAGAAAATCATCTCGAGCTTTTTTTATAAAATAAACGATGACTACTAAGTGTGTTCCTCGGCCAACAGAAATATTCAATAAAACCTTGCATAAGATTTGTCCCCTCGCAAGCATGTGTATCGGACTGTTCATTGAGACCGACTGTACACCACATGCTGGAGGGACGAAGCATGCCGAGGAGTCATTTAGCGAGGACGTCTGGTTGCTTTTCAAGTCGAGAATGACCAAACCCCACTGTGCTTCCAAAGCAAGGCTAAGCCAAAAGGAGGACTCATAGCGTCTTTCTTAGTCGGGTTGATGACAGCGAGCACCGAAGCGTATATGACAATCCGACTGTCCATAGTCGTACTGGATGCGTCAACCCTCTTCAGCTGAGCGATTCTGTCATGTGGAAGACGCGTAGAACAATTCTAGAGTCGAGTGCAGCTGGCTAGTGGCGAAACTGAGAGCATTCGTTGATGATGCATAAACACGTACAAATTCTTTACCGCATGTTGACTGGGCGGCTAACCGAAGTAAGAATGACCGCTAATAGTGATTTGGCAAGAGTCGGTTACTTCGTCTAAGCCATAGCTCTGTGCTAGTTGCCACCGCCCAGTATGCCCAGCTGGTTTAGCTACACATGGTTTTCGTGAGCGTAGGCTTAGCGCACGTTGGTTTTAAGTTTGCGCTAAGCCGCCTGGGATATTCACGAAAAAGTCATATAATTAAAAGCCGTGTACTAAAAATGAACATTGAATGCATATCCCGCACGATATGCAACCAACAAAGAAGCTAAGATGAACGCGTTAGTAATAACTAGCGAATGCACTTGCTGTTGACGCTTCAGCAGCTTCTGAATTCATCTTCAGTTTGTGTGATCTGCTTAGGCTAGCGGCGACCTACACCGTCGCAAGGGCAAATAATGCTTCAGTGCTCAAATTGGATGACGCTGAGACGCACTAATGAGAAATTGCCGGTGGATCTACGAAAGTTAAAATTGCACTTATTACATCATTCGTGGCAAGTATTTCGCGCTCACTGAAGCGTTCAACGACTCACACTGAAGACACTTTGACGAGAAGGTTACTCATTTCCGAAATGTCTCTTAGCCTAGGCTTCATCGTCAGCATCGCTGTTGAGCTGTGTCTATTCGGATTCCATTTATCCGTGCTTGCTTGTATACTGCGCAATCGGACTAAGGGAAATGCCGTGTTTTCAACGGGCTTCTACACGATCTACATCATGCAGAGCATTACCGACTACGTGGGCCATTGGCTGGTAAGACGCTAGAAAAGTGGCACATTCGAGAAGGCTCATACACGCTAAAGTCTACTTTGCAACGGGCAACGTTAAGACATTTTTCGAAGAATCCAGCAGTTTCAGAAGGAAATACACAACGAAAACATTCGATAAAGCTGATATTACGCAAGGAGCTTCGTAATTTTAGTCAGCGTCCATCCATGCTTGGGCTTATACTCAGGCATAGCCCGTTCCTTATTGCTTAGGCTTAGGGACTCCAGATATGTTATTTCGCCGGCTTAGGCGGCCGTCGTAAACGTGAACTTGTCGAATTTATTTCTCTTTACTTAGAACCTCCTCTTCGTTCGGTTGGCGACGATGGGATACGTTCCGAATGAGCTTTTCGACAACCCGCAAGGAAACATCATCGACTTCATCCTTACGTATGCGTCGCGCTTCCAGTTCATTTCTCACGCATCGATTGCCGTGAACCGCTTTCTAGTTCTCACTGAGGTAGGTACCAAGTGCTTGCGTAACAGTTTAATGAGACGAGCTGATGTTTTGCCCAGGGTCGGGTCTCCAAAAACGGTTACGCGTAGCTTAAGACAGGGCAGTTTCGCTCACGGTTTTTCGGTGAATGTGATTCTTCATTCTGCCCCTGTCCACGGTTAGCCCAAGGTTCGTGCTCGGGCTACTGCTTTAGCTTAGGATGTCGTATCATTCTTAAGCTTGTGCGTATGCCGCGACTGAAAACACAGTGACTGAATCGACTAGGAGCCGAGAAACTCACCGTTGTAGTGGAGGAATTTCGACTTGTGCGGCTCAGTAACTCACTGACTAACTTTGCTCTAGTCTATCTTAGTCACCCTAAGATGCGCTGACTCAGTCATGCCTAACTGCTACACCTGCTTTAGTCATGGACCGACAGGAAACAGCGCGCTACGATTATCACAAGCCTCCTGCTCCCACTCCCTGCGGCTGCTCTTAAGCTTGTCGGACACATATCGCTCGTCGAGCTGGCAACACCAGGAGCTTACGCTTTGGTTCGAGACCACGCTTGGGTCAACGCGGTATCGCGGCCACTCTCAGTCTCTCAAGACTTATGCCTTTCTCCTAGGGTGTACCAATCACGGTAACAGTCTACAGCACTGCCACTGCGATTGTGAGCATCGTGTATGAGCTGCGGTCGCTGATCGTCTACAAGCGGCTGACATCGTCGGCAAAGTTAAAGTATCACAACGACTTTCTGCTGCTAGGTAAGGCATAATTTCGGCCAAGGCTGCACCTGAATTCAGGTTTCAGGTGATTTTCGAGTTTAAGTTTCAGGCTTCATTTTTCAGATTTTGAGGCAAAATTGAGGTATTTCAGGCATTCATTTTTAGCTCGCCGCAAGGCCCGGTCATTAAAGGTTTTCGCCGGTTTTGACAAAGTTTCTACTCGAAATTGCTCGGTATCGCCTGCGGCGGGCATCCGAACAACATACAAAAAATACAAATATTCTTCAGTACATGACTTACAACCGAAAATTTTTACTTTCAAAAATTTCAGGTTTCAGCTTTCAGTTTTCAAGCGATTTTCCGGTTCAGGTTTCAGTTTTCAGGTTTTAGGTTTCATATTTTCTTTTCGAAAAAAGGTTCAGGTGCAGCCTTGATTTCGGATATACTCCTAATCTTAGAACTTATAACCGGGAGCGCATGTAGCGGTTCAAACTTTACGCTTTGAACAAATTTATCAGGACCGAAATTGCGTGACCCCAACTACGCGGACCGATAACGAACTGCACGTAATCAATAGCAGCGGGCTTAAGTAAAACTTTTGCTAATCTGACAGGATTTTCATAGGTCGAGTATTTTAGATCTTTTAAACGTTCCTTCTCACCACTACGGCTATTCTCCCCCATGGATCCTTCCTTTTTTGCCATTATGTGCAGTAGCTGGTCCTTCAATTTAAAGTCTACGTACCTCCGACGGACAAACTGAAAGGGGAAAGTTTGTCTTCCCAGGCAAAATGAAAGGAGGAACGCGTAACTACGGGGTTAAGTTAGCGGCAGCGGTATCATTATCATTTGAATGCCTTCAGTCTACGCCCTTCTACAGTTCCTTCTACAAGCGGTCATCGCTGTCGTCTGGTCGCTGTGCACATATGGTACGCTGGTAGGCAACAGGCAACTTGCAGCCGTTGGATATGCTTTCATCCCATACACGGGCGTTACCCTTTGTTTCAGTGCGCCCATTTGCTTATTCCTTACCAGGTTTGACCAACGCTTCTCCACGGCCTTCAAGCCCGTTTTTGCAGCTCCGTGGTTAGGAAAGCATGGCTAGAAATGTACTTTCCGTATAAAAGTGCCGTGAGTGCGAAGCCACCGTTTTCTGCGCCCAATGCTCCTGCGCTCATGAGACGGCAGTGGTAATGGTATGTACCTCGTCGCCAGTGACGATTGCGGACAAAATGGTTAGCTTCCGTCAATCTCTATCGACGACAGCGAAAACTAGCAATACATTCTCCGATAATTGGTGTGAAAACAAGTGCATTACGTCAAAGGTTGTCTGTCTCATTCAGTATGAGTTTTATTATTTTATTTGGTATAAAATTTAATTGCTTATGCCATCTCAGTTTCAATCATGCAATGTATGTTTTGGACGAATACGTAATACCCTAATAAAATTCCCCCAATCCCCATTAGAAATACCCCCTTCCCTTAACAGGAGCACCCTCTCCCATATCCCCAGGAAGTTATGCAAGTGTAAGTGCATCTGTATGTAAGGCCATACTCGAATAAAGAGCTTTCGTGACATTACAGTTTTTCTGATTTTTTCCGACCCTCGGAAAAGGAAAATTTTCTGGACATTTATCCGCCGACAACTCTATTTTCGACGGCGAACGCCGTCAGTCAATGACGACAATCATCGCCGTCGATGACGACGACGACAATGGCCACCGAAAAAATAGAAGGGGCATACTTAGAAGTTTATGATATTCATGTCATTCACAACGTCGATAGTATAATTATTGCTTTACTTGTTTTTCAAAACTGGTAGAAACTGAACAAAGGTCTTTCTTATGTCAGAATTGAATGCGAAAATGACGATAGGGCTGATCATGTTGTTGAAAATGCAGACTAGATTAATAGCGATACTGACGACGTATGACCATTGGCCCATTGGAGGTAGATGTGGCGCAACGTTGAAGGCCACATATTCCAGTACCAGTGTCGTGTTAATGAGGATACTCTAAATAGAACCGTAAAGATGACACTGACGGCTGAATTTGCCGGTTTACTGAACTTTAGTGTACTCAACGGTAATGGATCGGCACCAAAGGCGTGGCGAGGGGTAAGGGGGGACCAAGACGAATTAAAATTTTCGGCGAATTTTGGTCAAATAAGCCCAAAAATTTTTCAAATATTTTTTTGCCGAACAAGTTAAAAATTCGCTATGGCGGCGCCTGCGGCGAACAAATTATGGTATAAACACTGCAAAAACAGCGCTGAAAAATTAGGTAAGGGTCCCCCCCGGGAAAACTGAAGCCGTACAGTACTCCGTACCCTACACCACGGAGTACGGTATGGCACGGCAGTACTTCATGTACGAATCCGATTTAGAGTCGAAGCAGGTTCAGTTCAAACACTGCTTATCACGCGCGTTCATTTCCTTACCTGAATAGCGAATCGTCGTTCGACATGTCGATAGGGTATGTCGTTCAAGTTGTATCCGGATTGACGCCTTTGCTTCTCCGCACGCCCGACGTCGATTTTAACTTTGAGAATGGTCAGGGCGTGTAGTATGACGATAAGCAGGGGAAGATGATGCGACGTCCAGTCCAGGTACTAGGGCCATATGTCGAATCCAGTTTACATACTAACGTCTCAGGCGCTAAGGCATCTTACCTTTCGACAAAAATCTATCCACGAAGACGAAACTTGTGTGCAGTTGTGAAAGAAATAAAAGCCTAAAGCAGAGGCATATGGCTGTAGGATGAAAAACAAAAACAGTGTCAACATTCGGCACCCATCCGAAGCACTCTTCACCTCCCTTCTGTTGGAAATTTTATTGTAATTATTTAAACAGTTAATTATTTCCAACTCACTACCGGGCTTCTTGGTGGTTCCTTCTTAGCTTTCTTTTTTCCTATATTCTGTCGTGTGCTTAATGCATCGCATTTTTAAAATTTAGTTGTTCCCTGTCCTCAACGCTGGGGAAATAGTAGGGCGTTCAAGGCAAATTTGCGACGCTTGCGGCGGCTACTTTTGTTAGAAACTTTCGGAAACCTCTGTTTAAAACTACTTTAAAAAGGTACATCCAACATTGTTCAAAGTACCAAGGGGCTATGTAACAGATATTCACCAAAGTCTTTGAGCTAAAAATGGATAACGTTCTCCGATGCTTATGAATTCGTCTGCACGGCCATTCTCCGCTTGCTTTTTGATTATTTTTATGTGAAAA
The DNA here is from genome assembly GCA_020875895.1 of Aphelenchus avenae. Lineage (NCBI taxonomy): Eukaryota > Metazoa > Nematoda > Chromadorea > Rhabditida > Aphelenchidae > Aphelenchus > Aphelenchus avenae. Next base: position 151,323 of record JNEY01000249.1, read on the forward strand.
TAGCAGAGCTAAATTTAGTACTTCGTAGCTTCGGATTGCGATCCTCATACCTTCTGCCGAGAAGTCCTTGTTGCAGCCAGTAAGGTTCAGTACGGCAACAAAGCAGAGCACGTAGACCCAGATAAATGAAATTATGCTAGAAGCACATATATCTCCTTATAAAACTTGGCCTCTGACGCCTAAGCTCACATGCGAATGCGCGACCGGTCGAAGATGGCCTTGTCGAGCGACGGCGCATAGAAAACCAAAAA
>JNEY01000249.1:166187-178662 GCA_020875895.1 Aphelenchus avenae
TTCTTCTTTTCTTTTCATTCTTCCTACTTCCCCCCCCCCCACCGTAAGGCCGTAAGCAGGAGCTCAGACCGCCCCCTCCTGGTACGAATTTCGGGATGGCCCTCACATTTCCTTAAAACGTCTGTTTCGCGTCGAAGTATATTGATAGTCACCTGCACATAATTAGAAAGCGGTAAACTGGAGGTGCCGCGCATATGGCTATCATGAATAGTCCAGAGTGTACGTATGTAAGGAAGAGGACCAAGTTATAGCGAGCGTCAGATGACGCCGCTGGACCACCGATTAACGCAAAGACTATTCCTTCGTGGACCATGAGACGCTAAAATAAACAATGGTCAGCCGTCTACCTGAAGCAGCTAAAGGTAACCTTAAGTAGGCGCTTTTCCGAATTGCATAAGACCGTAATCCGTGTGTTTATTATGCGAATAAAAATCGAGCAATGCGAAGGAAAAAGGCGATTTTGGTCGACGTGTGTATTTCTGGCCCGTTTTTTGGCCTGTACTGGCCGTTTTTTCCCTTTCCCAGTCAATAACTCAGATCAAGCCGCCCTTCCCATGAGGAAACAAGGTTCAGGACCGTTTGCTTAAAACTACTAACCATGGCACTCACCACTTCGATGAGGACGGAGGCCGCAATAAAGAAGACGTCGGAAACACAGTGCGCCACGAGTACACGGCTGTACTTTCTGAAGTCGCTTGTTGTGCGGAAGACGATCAGCAACACTAGCAAAATGTTCAAGCAAGCACCCGAAATGTGGGCCGCATACTGCGTCATGCGAATAGTGAAAGAGACGCAGGGTTCAGGCATCCCAAAGGGTGCTTACGCTGCTGACGCTCTCATAGGAAAGCCTTGTCAAGTTTTAGCTAATTGTTTTGCCGCGCATAGAACGACCTTTACAGGGATTTCATTCGGCACGCAAGAACGTCTGGCACCTGCCTAGTGGTGCAGTAATTAAATTCGGTCTTTTCCGCATAAATCCAAGCTGCAGGGGGTACACACGGAATAGTACGTTTTTCAACGCGAATCCGATTATAAATCACTAGCCGCTTGGCGCGCCTAGGAAATCTTCGTTAACGGCTGAGAAAAGGTGGTACAATAATGCTCACTCCAAATGTAGCATGCGAAAGGATTCGAATAAAGAGTGATTGTAATCAGCACACGAAGGGCTTTTATTTGAGTTATGACAGATTGTTTCGATGTGACCACGAAAACCACCATTTTGGAGAAAAAATTTTTCGTAATTAGCTCTTAAAGGGCTTTCATTTGAGATACGATACGATGCTTAAATGAGACGTCGAAAAATCACCATTTTGGGGGTCGATCCCCTTTTATGGTGGGAGGGGGGGGGGCGGTCAAAGGGAGTTTAAGGCCAAAATGAAGTATGATTTGCGCACGAAGGACTTTCGTTCGATATATGAGCCAGTGTTCCAGCAAGACCTCGGAAAAATCGCTATTTTTGGGGGTTGACCCCCCCCCCCCTTTTATAGGAGTCAAAGGGGGGCTTTGGGACCAAAATGAAGAATGATTTGTGACCAGCTCACCAAGGGCTTTCATTTGAGGTATGACTCGATGTTCTAGCAAAACCTCGAAAAATCACCATTTTGGGGGTTCGGACCCCTTTTTAGGGGTCAGAGGGGGTTCCAGCCAGAAAAATTATAAACTTGCACTTTAGTTTTTGAAGGGCTATCGAATGATACCATACTCGAGAGGGTAGCTCAGAATTTTTTGTTAGGGATACAAGAGCCGTTTAGGGTTGTATGGATACGACAGACTGAGAGGAGCGCCGCCGCGACTTTGCTATTCGAAGGCTAAATTGATCATAAAGTCAACTAATTATTTGATAAATTGCGTACGGGAGGTCCTGGTATATTCATGAGAGGGCGTTTATTAGGATGCAGAACGCTCAAGTAAAACATTACGATAGTATGACAAAGAAAATTATTTCACGCATATGTACAAAAAGATGCCAAGAGACAAAGGCAGGTTTCATGCCAGATCGCCCAGCAAGTCTTTAAATCATAACGACCTCCTCGTCTCCCTCCTCCGTCTTCTTGTCCACCTTCGGGTGGCCGTAAGCGCGTGAGGTCTGCGAGCAGCAGAACTTCTCGACGGTCTTCTGGGAGCACTCGCGAGAGCAGCACTGCAGCGCGAGTTCTGTAAGAACGAAGTTCAAAGGGATGAATTCAGTTGTCCCGTCTACTTAAAGAAAACCTGCTGCAAATGTGTAGACAACTATTGGGCTGGCAGATTCTAGTGCCAATGAATTTAGTGCCAATGCCAAAATGCCATTAGTGCCAATGCCTTTAGTGCCAAGACTTTAGTGCCAATGCCATTAGTGCCAAGTATTTTAGTGCCAATCGATTTAGTGCCAATGACTGCCATTAGTGCCAATGCCTTTAGTGCCAAGACTTTAGTGCCAATGACATTAGTGCCGAGTATTCTAGTGCCAATCAGTTTAGTGCCAATGTATTTTAGTGCCAATCGATTTAGTGCCAATGTATTTTAGTGCCAAGACTTTAGTGCCAAGTATTTTAGTGCCAAGACTTTAGTGCCAAGTATTTCAGTGCCAAGACTTTAGTGCCAATGTGAAGTATTCTAGTGCCAATACAGCGGTAAACAAGGAAAATTGGCTACATTTTGGCAGATAGGCAGGCTAAACGAAATTTATTGTACCTCGGAAGCCGCTGGGCAGTGCCCCGCGCAGAACAAGTAAGTACACATAAGAGCTAGCGCATGTGAACTGCGTTCATATCCTATTTAGCGACTGAGAGAGCAGCAATGACTTGAGGATCACTAAAAGCCGAGTCGTCGTAAAAGTCGTCGGTAGCCTCTTCCTTGACGCTAGCTGCACAAGCCGGCAAAGGCTGGGCTGGGTCGCAGAAGTCGATGCGCATCACATCATATGGGCGGTTGCTGAGCTTCATGCCTTGGCCACCTTTCTGATGTACGAACTGTACATCGCGCAGGACGACGTCGATGTAGGAACCGTCAAGTCGTTTTCTAAACGCAGCATGGAAATAGTTTAAGCCTTTGCAAGGATTACTTACTTGCGCAGGTCCAAGTCGTACTTAGCCTTCGCCGCCTCAGAGACCCACTTGAAGACCACGTATGCAAACTGCGGCTTGTACAGCAAGACCTGGTCGACCTGCCCGTACGGCTCAAAAAGAGCGCGCAGCTAAAGGATTGACCTAGCTAGGCACGGATATGGGCCTCCGGACTAGTTACCTGTTGCTCAGTTGCACTGCCCCGCAGCCGATAGACGTGCAGCACCTTGCTCGGTGGTCCATCCGGCTTTCGGCGCTGTTGAGAACTGTAGAACTGCTCGCCGAAGCCTCGAGGACGTTGCTTGCGACTTTTGGCAGCCTCACCGCCAAGGTACGTTTTGACTGGCTTTGGATCGAACCTCTTCGTTTTGCCTAATCTAAGCCGCCTCGTACTAGACAAGCAATACCGCAAAAATAGAGACATAAGGTGTTTGGGCCTGATCATTTCTGCCTTAACACCGAGCTGGGTTAAATGAGTTTACTTGCACGGCCCGTAGCCTTAGCACCGACATGAAATGCACGACAAAGCCAAAGAAATAATGGTAAACAAAGAGAAAAAGTAGGTTCAAACACAGTCAAGCTAGCCGCTAGCCCGCTTAGTCGGAGTCGATGGTGAAAATGTCGTCGTCCAGAGTAAGGTCGACGACTTCCACCGCCTTCTTCTCGTTCTTGAACGGACCGGTCGGATAGACGGGCATCGCAGGCAACGAGCCGTCATCGACCTCGAGCTTAATCTTCTTGTCGAGGTGCGAGCCGTTCTGGCCGTTTTCCTTCTCGGCCTTGCGCTTCTTGTGAGCCTGCAAGCCCGAGCCCGACGGCACATTCGGATCGGACGCAGTCTTCTTGCGGCCGAAGGCCCACTCGTCGAAGGTTTGCAGACGAGCCGCTTTGCCGAACGCCAGATCACGAACAGCCTTGGAACGACGGCCGACTCCACGAGTGGTGCGAGGATTAGGGCCTAAAGACATGCAGTTAATGAAGTAGCCTTAAGTTTAAAGTGATCGCTGTTTAAAAACGTACTTTTGGCCGGCGAACCACGTGCCTGGGCCTTCAGCTCCTGCGCCAGTGAGTCATCCGAGAGCGCCTCCGACTTGACAGAGGCCTTGCAAGTGCGACTGGAAACGTCGTCCGAATCGCTCGAGCCGCTGCCCTCAGTCTTCGGCGTCTTGAACGTCTCGTCACCTGCGGCCCACTCCTTTCGAATTGCAGCACGCGCTAAAATGTCTTTGCACATAGTGTGTGCGTGAATCCCGTACCCTCAGGGTTTGTGCCGGGGCGGCCCTCCGCATCGACCACGTCCGCCCATAGGCTGTCGTCAGACGAAATGTGGTCCAGGTGCGCGTCATCGGCGTACTCGGAGCCGTCACCCTCGTCGCGCCAGGCCTTCGAAGGAGTAGCCTCGTCGTCAGCATCCGTGCGAGAGCGGGAAGCCTGGGACTTGCTGTTAGAAGAAGACTTCGCCGGAGAGGTAGCCCTTGATGGAGACCACGCTGCGTCCAACTTGTTACGGTAGTAGAGCCTCTCGAATTCGCCAACGGCCTCCGGACAAAAGCACTGCGTCGCTGGACGTTCCCTAGAAGAAGCACGTGGGTCATAACGGACACGCCAGTGCGAAGACTTACTGAATGCGGCCGTCCTTGAACTGGATGCGGTACATTAGCCGAAACCGTCCGCCTTGACTTGGCAGAAGCGCCACGAGCTCTGCAGCCGTGATTCGCTGGACGTCGCCGTCGTAAACGTACTCGTTGTCCGCCATTACCGAGCTAAAGCATTGCCTAAATGTTGTCCAAGAACGATAATAAAGAAGGCATTAATTGGCATTTAGCTGCATTTACCAAAGTAACCTAAAGCCATGCCAGTCTTTATTTACGCCAAAACAAGTTGGCGCAAGGCAAAGCCGGGAAGCATGCACAGACTGCAACAGAAACCGTTCCGCCTAAAGAGCACAACTGTGTGCGCCAAACATGGGAAGAAGCCAGGCAAAATTACAGTTAAAGTGATTAAATGGCGAGAAAAGCCTTAAAGGACATAGAAAGCTTGGGCTTTGGCAATGGCAAAAGACTAAATGTCAAAAGAACCGAAAAGGCGAAACATTAACCGGAGCCAAGATGTACAAGGTAAAAGGAAAGGAAAAAGCCTAGGGACAAGGCAATGTGATTAAATGCTGAACAATTGATAATACACAGTGAAGCCAGACCAGAATAGGCGAAACGCGAGAAGCCTAGGCAAGATCTAATTGCTGTAACGGAGGCGGAACGCCGATGGGCCACCTTGAGAGACTGCCGCACGCTTGGGCTGCTGCCGCCGCACGCCGACGTTTGCTGCCATTATGCCGACGGGAGCTAGCTGACTGCCTCCCGGCAGAGCACCATCCTCCTCCGCCTGAGCCGCCGCGTCGTTCTGTAGCACAGGTTGCTGGACGTGTGCACGCAGCGCCGGTTGAGCCGCGACCACTGCATCGTTATCGCCTTGCTGTTCGTCTTCGTCCGAGCTCTCGTCGATGCCAGGATGGGACTCGTCGAGCGGTATGTCGTCGTCCTCCACGTCATCACCGCCTTCGTCGTCGTTGCCTCCTGGTACCGGTGGATGCTGGCTCCATCTTCGTTCTCAGCCTCGTCCTCGCCAAATTCAGCCTGGGACAGATGGTTCTGCATGCACTTCAGGTAGCGCAGAAGTTGCCCATAATCGTCGGCCGCGTCGGTTTGCGGAGCGTAGTCGGTATGGTACATGCGCGCGATAGCCACGATGTGCCTGTCCGAAGCCATGTAGGCTGGCAGACGACGACGGCGGAGTGGATTTGCCGGAAGAGCCTCGTGCCTAAACACAACAAGATAAAAGGTTTAAAAACGACAACGCAAAAGTGCCTACCGAACAAGCCGCTGGCGGTTTTTGTCCTCGTCATTCTGCATTTGCAAAATGAACTTGTCCAGCGCCGGGCGAGCCGAGGTGAACGTGTTGTTGAACTCCCGATGCCAGCCTTCGACGGCGTTGTTGGTGCGGTGTAGCTCCTGGATGATGGCCTGGAAGCAGTTCCACAGCATGGGCCTGAAGCGCGGTTCGCCGAATTGGCCGGGAGCAACGAGCCTCCGGACGTAGGTTTTCTCAAAATAGTCCTCGAAGCCTAAAGCAATGGAATAGACGCGAAGCGTGATCGAACAAAATTACGGATCAAGCCGGCATCGTGTTCCATTGGAATCTCGCCCGTCTCGTACAGCATCGTACGTAGCTCCTGCACGATAGCCTCCAAGCCCTTCGACACGTGCTCGACCGGTAAAGTCGCGAGCGCGCCGAAGCGTCGCAGAAGGACTCGGGCCTTTTTGACGGCCTTGTAGAGAACAGCCAAGCCGTGTTCCTGAATGTTGCGCCACGGTGCCTGGGCAAAATGAAACAGACAGAGCCGAATCATGCTGTCTGGGAAGACCGCTTTTATGGCCAGGATGGCTGCGAGTTCGAAGTCTAAAAAGCCAAGTATGCGAAATTGGCCGGGCACACAGCTTACCGTGCATGAAAGTCGTGGGGGCGACGCCTTGAAGGTTGCCGTACCGCACCAATGCCCTGAGCGCTCTCGTGTACGTCTCCCCCCTCCGGTTCTGCAACAGCATGTACGCCGCGGGCACCGACGAGCTGCCGATGTTGGCGTGGATGGTGTAGAGAGAGTCGAACAGCCTGGGCGTGCACCAGAAAGTGCCGTCGGCCGACCAGTTATCTCTCAGCTTGAGCTGATCCAAGCCCAAGGGTTGACGCCCAAATGAAGATGACCGACTCGCCGGGCTCATGCTGCCGGGAGTCGTAGATCAGGAAACGCTGACCGGTTGCCGTCTTCGTGAACGCATCCGGGAAGATGATGATATCCGGGAAGAAGATGAGTGCATTGGCACTAATGGCAGTCATTGGCACTAAACTGATTGGCACTAAAATACTTGGCACTAATGGCATTGGCACTAAAGTCTTGGCACTAAAGGCATTGGCACTAATGGCAGTCATTGGCACTAAATCGATTGGCACTAAAATACTTGGCACTAATGGCATTGGCACTAAATTGCATTGGCACTAAAATCGACCTTTTCGTAGGCTCTTCTTTTTTTGGTTTTGCATTCGCCGTTCAGAGTTCCGATCGTTATGCATATGTTTTTCGCGTCAGGCGAGTTTTGACGGAAATACGAAATCACAATAGACATCAAGAAAAACGCCTGATTTCCGTTTTCAAAAATGTATTTGTGTTGTCTTGGAACGTGGCCTCCGCCTCGCCAATGCTGGTGAGTGCGCTCTACTTTAGGTGTTCTCGATGTGTCCATGCTTTCGAAATTCCGATGCCTTGCACTTAGGGATTCCCCCCACTTAAGGCGTTGACCACACTCTAAAGCGGTTTAACCGCAAGCCGAAGGTTGAACTGTTTACATCTCCCCTCCCCCCACTAAAACTACTCGTTTTTCTCAGTCTTATGGGTCAGTAGGTGTCGGCATGCGTGCAGATTTTCGCTCGAAGCTGCTTTATTCTAGGGTTTTATGTGCACCTCCATAGGATGCTTATGAACCGAGCGAATAATCTTATGGTTTATTGCCATCCGCTAGCGATTTCAGCACACTCATGATGTTGACCACCCCCTAGGCGGTTTAACCGCATACAAATTCAGGGTGTTTGCACCCTTCCTCCACTTAAACTGCATTCACCCTCGATCAACATGCGGTCGATCGCGTGCAAGTATCCTAGCGCAATCCTCATCGCCGGCTTGTATGCACCTTCTAAAGGTGCATAAGAGAATGACCTTGAGGTTTACTGTCATACGCTAAGGGATTCCAAGGGACTCGAGATGTTGACCACTCTCTGAAGCGGTTTACCGCATACAAAAAGTTGAGTGTTTACGCCATTCCTCCACTTGAACGTCCAGTCATTTGATGCCACTCATGGGTCGACATGCATCCAGATTCGTGCAACCTTCCACCCGCAGCTGTTAAAGTGAGGCGACGGGTCCGTTAAAGTGAGCATGTGAGAATACCTTACCACTGTACGGCTGCTTCGGCGTGCTGTTCTCGAAGAGGTCGCAGTTGACCGCCTGGCAGATCGTTCCGCGTGGACCACCAGCGACTTGCCGCAGAGCTTACGTGCGTCTGCAACTAGTGATGCGAAGAAGGAGACTGCAACAGCAACGACGACGAGACTTGTGACGGTGGATATCATCTTGTGAAGAGGGCTTATTTGACTCTGTAACGACTAAGGTCTAGTAATGCGTCGAGGAAATTTCAACGCGAGCCCCTTCTAATGCACGTATGCACGTCCTACCTCGAAGTGCAAAAGACTTGATTTGATTTGATGTATATCTTCGTGACATACACAAGGTATGCATGACGAAGGCAAGTAAAAGTACACCAACATAGGGACATGAGTCCATGTGAACCGGGGGTATTTCAGCTAAGTTCCCATCAGACGCATGATATTTCACCTAAGAATAACAAAAATACTACAGCTATGTCAAAAACGTCGCTTTTTGTGAGCCCGAAATGCACACGAAACTAACTTTGCTCGAGGACGTTCAGAACCCACCCGATATAGAAGGCCTGGCACTTTGCCGCGCATCTTGACTTTAGCGAGGCCCTGTTAAAGCTCTGTGCTAGCTGTGCGTTGTGCTCTACTTCCCGCTTCAACCCTCCATTGTAAGCGCCTCGCCCTCTTGTACCCCATCAAAACAACGTTCTTTTGCTTCGTTAAGCCGTTATGTGCAGATTTAGAGGCGACAATAACATGTGATCGCGCATTCGGCTAACCACCAAAGTCGTTAAAGTACATTCATTCGAACAGTTCCGCATTTTTGTGTCCTGCTAAGCCGCCAAAAAGCCTTAAATGCGTACGCAAGCCGAATTAAAATTGTCCCGAAAACCAAAAATATTATAGCGGCTATAGTGGCTATGCGCGGAATTTTTTACGCTTGGATCGGGACCCTAACCATGACCATACTACTGCGTGTACCCAGATTGCAGCCGGTGGCTCAGCAATATGTTTTCCACACACAACGGCAAATTTTGGCCGATCAGTATGCGGACGAACGGCTTCGTGATGCTCTTAGCGAACGTCTTTGTCATCCCCGTTATATAGTGCTCGCACACCGCATACAAAACCATGGGCGTGTCATAAAACTAAACCCTTCGTGCTATGCAAAAATGCCTAGTAATCGCATCGACGGTCATCATACCCGTTAATGGAAGTGAAGCAATGCGCATCATTGCCGGATTATCGTGCGTTTTAAACCGGTATCCCTTCAAACCACTACGTGGACCCTGATCGTAGCCGTTGAGTCGTGCTTAGGAGGATGCAAGTCCAGCACAAATCAGTCTTGCGTGGCCGTCAAACACCGCCAAAATGAAGCAAGAGTCTTGCAGACGGACGACTACAGGATTCTCTCAGCGACTATCTTTGTCATGGCGCACGTTCAGTATAAGTGTCCGCCGCACTCGTGCAACAGGGAGGACGTGTCTTACAGAAGACTAACTAAAGGAGAAAGTGTAGACGCCCGTCTCGCAGTTGTTGTGTCCAAAAAGATGATGTCTTTTGTACCACATAGTCGTCAATGAAAGTGAAGCAATGCACGCTAAAGCCTTATTTTATCAAGCGTTTAAAACCGGTATCCCTTCAAACCACTACATGAACTCCGTTTGTAACCGCTGAATCCTTCTCAAGACGATGCAATCCCGGAATACCAGCAGTCTTGGGTGGTGTCAGACAGAGAAAAAATGTGGTAAACTTGTAGCCGGACAACTAGAGGGTGTTCTGAACGAACACCTTTACGAGTTTGCCCGTTAAAATAGGTGCTCACGCACTCGTGCAACGACGACGGGCGTGTCTTATTGGAGGTTAACTTCGGTTGGTAAGGCGAACTCCCGTCATCGTCGCATCGCTCAGTAACTGTCTGCTGAAACTTGCTGTCTTTCGTTTACCAAGTCATTGATAAAAGTAAACGAACGCGGAAAAAGTTAAAGTAGCCGGATTATCCAGCGTTTTAAACCGATATTCCTTCACACGGCTACGTGGACCCCGTTTGTAGCCGATCAGCCAACCTAGGGACGATGCAATCCGGGACCGAAAAATCACTGTCAGTGCCCGTCAAGCTACAAATGTGGCCGCTCGACATGGGGACTATCTCGTTAAATTCCTCGCTATCGCAAAACATTACGAAAAGTAAAGGACTGAGTTCGATTCGTGACCAAAAATGGCGGAGTTTCGCCAGAAAATGCATGTGTGTGGCAAAAATTCACGAAACGTAAACCTCTAAAATTCCGATTGATTCCTGCAGCTAAGGCTGAGTTTATGCGAAATTACCTAAGCAGGCCGTGTAAAAATACATAAAAAATTAGCTCTACCCTGGTACCGCGCACTGGGGAAGTCTGGAACTTGCGTGCAGAAATGAAACGACACTGTCTTCGCTCAAAGCATATGAGCTCCACCATGCTGGGTGCGCAAGATCGTTGCGACAGATAAGTAATACCTGCTTAGTGTGTACCAAAAAAAGTTAGTCGTAGACTCTCATCTCATACCACAGGAATGCCGTCGTAAAAAGCGTCCAGGAAGACTTTCTCGAAAATCCGTGCGCTTACCTGTGCTAAATCGCGCGCTAATTATACGGTTCCGCGTATCGCCAACACTCGTATTAGTTTGTGAAAGTACGGAGGTACGGTTGGGCTGTTGTATAACGATGGTTATTGTACCGGTACAGAATAAAGAGTCTCCTACGAGTAGTACTCCAGCCAAGGCCCGGAGGCCATCCGTCGCACGTGTTAGTTCAGTTCTTCATTCCCTCCAGACTGAGTCAAACATAAGCACAAGCATGCACATGAATGGAACGGGGCGGAGTCGAATCCTAAGAGACGGGAACGCGGCGAGTCCGTTCCGCGGGTCCTTTCTTAGCAAGCTGACGATGTCCATCCTATTACATGACCCCCCTATAGACAAGGCGGACCCCGCCGCTGTTTTAAACGGTATCACAATGAAATCTCGAAAGTAATAAGGGAACAATTTCTTAAAAGGCTAGAGGTAAGTGGATGCTCCGTCGACATGCATGTAGCCGTAGTTCTTGGTAGTGCTCGCATCAGAACTGGTTCCATCCGATAGCTCCCACCGAACCTTCAAAAGTGAGACGCAGAGAAACCCGTTATTTACTCCGTAAAGCACCTGTACGTGGGGTCATGACGTTCTTCTCCCATATGCCGACCCCTAGCATAGCAGCAACCATGAACACGTTCTCCATCGCATCGAGCCTCGTAGAGTGCATCTCAAAGAGGTTAAACAGCAGCAGGCAAGAAAGACGGAAATGAACCTGTTATGGGAACTTTTTATAACGACCTAATGCGCTGAGTTCCCGAACGCTCGACTGGCTTCCGGGTCGTTCCGACTCCGTGTCTAACTGTTCTTCCTCTTCAAGGGCACTGTCGCTTCCTGATTGCACTGCACGTCGTTGCCTTCTTCCGCTATCACCGCTGTGCAGCGGCAATGTGACCGATTCGACGAACGGTTTCAACTGATCCACATGGACCCGAACTTCTCTCTCGCCTTCCGCTAACGGTTTCAGTACAGCATTTGGCCCTTGGAATTTCGTTATTCGATATGGACCTTGCCATAGCGGTCGGAATTTATGCCGCTGTTCCTCCGGCGCTTGGAACACGTATCTCTACTGCAAGTCTCAGTCCGTCTACTCTGCAAGCCGCCATCGACCACATAACGCTCTGGTCGGAGCGCAACATGCTGCCGCTGTCACTGGAAAAGTGCACTGTTCTCCACCTGAGCCGCAACAACCCCAAGCACGGCTACACCATTCGGGAGCACGCCATCTCATCAGTGTCAAGCATGCGGGACCTAGGCGTCATGATGACAACCGACCTCAGCCCATCCGTTCAAGTACACGCAGTAGCTGCGAAGGCAAAGCAGCGCCTCCATATTCTCTTTAAGCTTATTAACTCTACCGACTTCAGGATTCTTCGCCGATGCTACGTGATCTACGTTCGGTCCATCATCGAAAGCTCTTCTTCGGTCTTCTCGCCGTACCTCAAGAAAGACGTTCGCGAGCTAGAGTCGGTCCAACGTCGAGCAACGAAGATCATGCTTAACCGTTGCTTCCCAGCTAGTGAGCCCCTATCGTACCTTGACCGTTGCAACCTTCTCGATCTCAAACCACTTCAGTACCGGCGTGTGTTTACCGACCTATGCATCTTCAAGTCTATGCTTCTCGGTAGAAATGGTGTAAAATGTGGCCTTCTCTTTCGCCGAGTTTCACGCAATCCTCTCTACTTTCCGTGTCCACGAACTATGTTGCGCCGCAATTCGTTCTCCATTCGCACCGCATTGTTATACCGTCAGTTGCCCGAACGCATCCGATCCACGCCCATCTTCTCTTCGTTCAAGCGTGCCTTAAAGCAGTTTGATCTCTCATGTATATTTGACTTCGA
>JNEY01000250.1:0-30492 GCA_020875895.1 Aphelenchus avenae
TTCCTGCATGGCGAATCCAAAAATAGCGTTCATTTAGGAATAGGGGGATATTAGGAGCCTGCCGGGAAATAGTTATTTCCCACTATACTATAGTATACTATAGTATACAGTAGTAGTAGGAATACTATAGTTATAGGGGAAAAAGTTATGACCTCTCAAAGTTTCAACACCCTGCTGCTGCTTACATGCCATAGCGGGCCGAAAAATAGGCAATGTCATCATGGAAACCCTATGTGTTTTGCGGTCATAGGGGTTTTCCTGCATGCAGAGTCCAAAATAGCGTTCATTTGCATGCTTCCCTGGCGGACAAAAAGGCAAAACTTCATCTAATTTCATCATGGAAACCCTATGCGGTTTCCTTTTCTTTGCTGGCATGTTTGCATTTGATGCTTTTGTGCGGTAAAAATGACAAATTACAAATTTGCGGTCCTAGGGGTTTTCCTGCATGCAGAGTCCAAAATAGCGTTCGTTTGTGTAAAGGGGTACTAGGAACTAGAATGCAATCTCTGTTAAAAACAGTTCGTGTTGTTAACTCATACGTTGTCTGCTTGGTACAAGTACACCCCGATAGCGGCCGCTAGTAGCTTGCAAAGGCAGCTTTCAAAAATTCCGCCGGAACATATTTTTCGGCGTAAGAAAGTGTCTAAGAGTGCCGGTAAACGGCACTTATGCCACAGCGAGGCCAACTACAAATGCTTATCCGTACTTTTTAAACTGTCATTTGCGCACCCCTCACAAGTAAACCCTAGTTTGCCAGAAATAAAAAGGGATTGCATCGGCCGGGAATCGAACCCGGGCCGCCCGCGTGGCAGGCGAGCATTCTACCACTGAACCACCGATGCTACGCCGGTCAGCAAGGAGCCCGATTTGGAGTGCAATTTCTGTTCTTATACGCTTTCTCCGTCCGTTCTAAAAATGAGGCGCTCCTAGCGGAGGAATCACGAGAGAAATAAGGTTCTGCTGACGAGGCATATTGACCCGTTCCGTATCGTACTCCGTACCGTACAGTACGGTACGGCAGTACGGGCCGTAATACGGTACGGTACGGTACTAGCACGGTCCGTACTGGTGTTAAATATCGAGCAAACTGAAGCCGTAGCGTACCTGTACTGGCCGACTCCACCCGTACCGTACCATGTACCGCTCCGACTCATGCAGACCCCTACTCCGTACCGTCCTGGCCCCATCCGGAATGAATTCCGTACCGTACTGTACGGTATCGTACGGTGCTACGTCTGCGAGGAGTGAGTCCGATTTGGTGGGCTGACGCACAGCGCAAGTGGGGGGTGGGGGGGGGGGGGTGGCGGATGGCAAGGGGGACCCTTACCTAATTTCAATAGGTGATTTTGAGCATTTTTACCTAAAATAGCCCGCCGCAGGCGCCGCCAACGCCGAGGGGGGCCTCCCCCGCCCCCTCGCGACGCCCTTGAGTAGGGCAAGAATAACCAAGCTTTATCACCAGCAAATCCACTCATTTGACACGCACATATCTTTTGGTAGTTCTGTAAGACTACTTTCCCTTCTTCTCCTCCTCCAGATCGTCCGCTTCGAGCATTCTCGCCTTGAAGCGCAGTCGCTGGTGTTGCGCAAGACGCTTGATCAGGAAGCCAACGGTGATAACCTAAAGTAGGAATCTTGCTAGGGAAAGCGAGTTTTCCTCTCCTATTATGCTCTTTTATGGCTTTGGCTTTATACCTCCTACTATTCCTCTATTATGCTTGGATCGGGGCTTCTATATTAGTGGTAACGGAGGGGAGATGAAAAGTTCTGTCCGGAAGGGGATTACTCCGCGAACCCTTCGTAATTATTTTTAGACTTAGACTGGCTAAAATGCACTATTGAAAATGCACTGTGATATGGAATGGGGTACAGTCCATATTAAAGCCGTACTACGTCCCGTTCTACAACACTTTTTAGTACGAGAATGATACCGTACCGCACTCCGTACCGCACCAGTACGTTACGGAAATCCGTACTGAAAGTGCGCCGTACCGTAACGCGTTCCGCAAAATACGTAACGCAGTACTGTACGGGCGTCTAAGTATAGATTCGGGTCCTTCAGTGACGCCTTTCTAGAGGTTCGGGTCCTTCAGAGGTCTCAGAGGTCAGTGAGACGACAGCGCAGCCTTTGTCTTGAACAAGGTACTCACCTCGACAACGAGGAAAATGAACTGCACGAGGTAGGCGAATCGCTCCAGCGGTAGCGGACAGATGTCCGGATTAAGCGCGAGGAAGAGGCATATCGGCAGTTGGATGATGACGCTAACGATGCCGAACGCGTTTAGTGCGGGGATCTGAAGGAGGCGGTTTTGCGATGTCCTTAACCGCGAGACGCAGGGAAGCCAAAATGCCCTATACCGAGGGAAAATGCGATTTCCCTTGGAGGAAGGCTCATGTATGACATTATCCTGGTCTGAAGATCGGTAGGGGATGCCTCAGTCGTTTTCGACGAGAGTTCTAATTCTTCCCGAAAAAATGGCATAGAGGGTGGAAAAAATTCCGACTATTCATGGTCCGTGGTAGTGAAAATTTTCCCCTGACACTTTTGTATTTTCGACCGGCAAGTGTGCCTTCCCGCACGTGCTTACGTTCTCTGCGAGGTTCCCGTAGTAGCCGAGGCAGGGACGCACGAGCTCCACCGCCACTGAGATCAGATGAACCGCCGTCAGGATGACCCGATACGTCGGATGCAGTTGGTCGTACTGAAACTGTTCCAGTCGTGGTTAGGTTGACGCTTCAGCATACCTTTACAACGAAGCAGACAATTTGACAGACGATCAAGAATGGCGCTAGGTAGAGGTTGTAGTGCAGCGCCACTTGCAGCGGAAGGCTACTAAGCGTTTCTAAAGCTCGTTAGGACTTTCACTATTATCACCCTATTTATTTTTCTAATTTAATTTCGATATAATAAATTGACAACTATAAGTTAAATTGATAAATACAATTTATTAATAAACTAATAAGTAAAATCTGATTTTTACAAATTAAATAAATCTTAATTTAATTACCCGCCTTCTTTGATCTAACAAACCTACTCCTCCGAACTTTAACTAATAAACCTCTAGTCCAAGTCTTCACCTAGCTATACGGGTTAGTGGGCCTTCTGTCTTAGGCCCTTGTTGGACAATGAAGAATGACACCAGAATTTTACAGCATCCAGGAGATGAGTGGGATTCACGAAAATCCCGGATATTGCTGTTTAATAAAAACTACACGGGGAGTTATTCGAGGAACATGGTTACCTGATAATTATGGAAATTTCAGTTTACCTCTGGTGGACACTTTATCCATCTTGTAGCAGCAAGCGAAACGTCCTCGAAAGCGTTTTCAAGAGGATACCGGTCACTCGCGGTGTCAAGCTAGCCCAGTTGCGCCATTCATGTCCATAGCAACGCGTAGCTAACGACCGCTTGCTTGACCTCAGCTGGCGACCGGCTCTGCCAAGCGAACCGCAAAGATGCGGGAGAACTAGTGCGTCTGCTAAGAAAGTGCTCGGTTTCAGCTAAGTTCCAGCCTCCGTAATGGTCTTTTACAAGAACGCTAAGCATGCTTCACGCTGCTGATCTGACTGCGAATCTGCACGTCTGATCTCTGCTCTGCGCTTCAAGACCAGAATGCGCGAAGCGGACAAAATAGCTGAGGAAGAGGAGGGAAGAACCTAAAGTAACGCTTGCTGAATTGGGGGACGAATGCGAGTTTTTTTGGCAATTAAGCATGCTGCTTCTCGCGGTGCCTCCGCTAATCCGCACACCAAATCGGTCCACCGCTTGGCGAGCGTAGCATCGGTGGTTCAGTGGTAGAATGCTCGCCTGCCACGCGGGCGGCCCGGGTTCGATTCCCGGCCGATGCAATCCTTTTTTCATTCCTATAAGACGACTCACTGAATGCATTTAGCTGCTGCATAGTCTTTTAGGTTAAACCCAGAATGCTAGAAATCAGTCACAGAAAGAATGGACTAGAGTCCAACTCGAGCAAGAGCTCCATAACGTTTTACCGCCTTCATGCGCTCAAGCTCCTGCTGAGCTCAAGAACGAATGTTCCGTAAAGAGTCAAAGTAGCGTTCTGCCTAAGGACTTATTGGGTGAGCGCCGCAGCCAAATAGAAGCTCTTCTAGGCCCATCGAAGGTACTCCAATTACGTCGCTCAGCGGGGGTACGGCCGCCAGGGCGGGCCGAACCGGTGAGAGCCGCGTTAAGAGCAAATTCTCGTTGTAGTGCTCTTTGTTCAGGACTACGAGAAATCCGCTGTGGACAGTCGCAGGCAAAATCACGGTTTATTAATGGCTCATATTAAGTGATATTGACAGTGAGCTATAAATTAGGAAAAAGGAGATTCACGGGCCCACAACGTAGGGCCTTAAGACGGCATTTGCGATTTGTTTTTGTCCATCTGTCATTCCAAGCTGCCATTTGTCCATCTCGATTGGCATGGCTTTTGAGTCGATGTACTCTCTCAGCGGTAGCTCTTTGTGTATCGCACGCTGAAAGGGTCTATCGTTAAAAGGCCGTTCTGGTTTCCGGGAAAATTAAAGTTGGAAATTCGGCGAAAATTGCTGGTTTTTCATAAACAATTAATTTTTTTTCGGAAACAGATCGAAATTTCATTCAAGACTCAGGAACACCTGTCTATGATAAGAATTAAAAAAATAAGCCGAAAACTGAGCACAAATTGTTGACAAATACGCCAAAATTTTCTTATCATTCTTGTCCTCTTTACCGATTTTGTTCCCGCTTTTGCAATTTTTTCCTTTTTAAGGTAAAAATGAACCGACCCTGAACAGGTACATCGGCAGGTCAAAGGACTCTTCCGCCACGGCTACACTGGGATACAGCTCTTCTAGGTCCACTGACCGGCCTCTCATTAGGTCGTTCAGCGAGATCTCTCGCGACATTGGCCACTGCTGGCGGTACATCGCCTCGTCGTCCCGTCCGAACTGCTCCGCATAGAGGTCCACGGCCCTCTTCGGCCGACGCAGCTGCGCCTGCGGTCCATGCTTCTGCTCCGGATAGTGCTCGTACGGGTGGAGGTTGGGCCCGGTGAAGAGCGTCGAGTAAGGGTCGATCGGCGACAGGTTGTGCCCGTAGCTGATCGTGATGTTGTCGAGGTCTGAACTGGCGGGATTATTGGGATTATGCAGATAGGCCAGATGCAGATTATGGCCCTCTCGGCTGAAGACGCCTGAGAGGCCATGATAATGCCGCACCCATCTGAACCCAAAGAGAGCTAACCTGCCCGCAGAACCCTACGCAGACGAGTGGGTATTCTGGGCTGGGGTAGCGCAGTTCTTGTGAAAGTTTTGATAATTTTCTCGGTCTTGTAAAAAACAGATTTTCGTCGAAAACTTTATATAAATTTAAATTTTATTTTTTTAAATTTTTAACGTAAATTAAATTTTATCAAATTTTTGAAGCAACTTTAGTTGGTGTAATCCACGGAAAAAATCGGTTTATGACCGACCTTCCGAAAACAAAGCCAAGAAAAAAAAGACGAAGTTCCACGCCTTGCGGATTCGAACATGAAGATCACTGCCATCCATGGTACGTCACAAGAATTGGAAGCAACTACAAGCATTGCGATGAAGAACGTACCGTAGTGAATGTTTCCGCCGATGGGGAACCGGTAGGCGATGCCCTTGCCCATCGGAATCGGCACGTCGATGTCTCCGTTCACGCCGTCATGGCCTCCAAGGTCGTGTTCGACCTATAATCATGAGCGAAATTTCCCCGGGAATTCGACTTAATATACCCCGAAGGCGAACGTTCCGGTGTAGGGATTGCACATCGGCGCACGGCAGGAGATGGGTACATGCGATCGCGGCACTTTACCAAGCGGGATCAGTGGCTGGAAGTCTAAACACCCGTCCTGAAGTCATAATTTTCACCTTTTTGACTGTTTTATTTAGATTTGGGTTTTATTTATTTTATTTTGGGTTCATTTATGTTTAAAAAAATTATTTTTAAAAATTTAAATATTATTCGTATTTTTTTAAGATACACCAATGCAACGATTTTATATTTTGATATAAAATATAAAACATAAATAGATCATAAAGTAATTATTTAGAAGTTTCTTTATTATTTAAAAAAGAAAAAAGAAAATAAAGGCTTTTCGGATTTCACTTCCAATTCCCAATATGACAATGCGTCTCTAGCCTAGCTGGCTTACTTCGATTGTAGGCCAAGGCGGGGTCGCTGACGAGTCGCGCGAAGTCGTTCTTGTCGAGCCCAAGCATGTTCACCGGGTGCGATATGTAGCCGAACTTAGTGGTGGTGTCCGAGATGCGATTGAAGTAATGCCCATTGATGTCAAGAATGCCCCACGACGGGACGGGGATGTTGATGTCGCCACCGATGTGCTAAACGGGCACCGACCATATAAGCGTCTGCTAGCTCGCTAGCCCTATGACTTTGAATGCTACTCTCCCAGGGTACAGCAAGGCAGACAAGTATAAATCGGGTCCAAGTCCTTCGATTTATGAATTTCTTCAACTAAGGATGAATCAATACCTAATCAATATTCTCCTCCTTTTCCTAATTGTTTGGCTCTACTTCGAATTACTTATTTAATTTTGTAATTTTATACATATAATTTCAACACCTTATCCAGGTGTTTTTATTAGTTATATTTATATTAATAAACTTGTTATATTAATCATTAGCATTCAGCATCATTAAATTAGAAAAAATGGATTCTTAACGAACTGAAATGACCTCGACTGAACGTTGCATTCCTGCCTAACTTTTTTTTTTTTCTTTTGCATTTTCTGCAACCGATCCGTCTCTCTCTCTTACGGGAGGACGCGAATCCGAGAAAGTTCCAAACTAGGAAGCAAAACAAGTCGTGGCTCACCCGAGAAATCGACGGGTCGAGGTCCAGGCCGCCGGAGTACTGGCTCGCGAACGGGAACACCGGCCAGTAGTCGCCGTTATGCGAACGTCCGGGCAGCGCTTCGTAGGGGCCTGAAGGTAAGTCGTAGTTAAACGACAACTTAGACATGGAGCGCCGTTCTGAGCCGTGCTCCGTTCCGTGCCGTTTTCCACGGCACGTAACACGGAACGGCAAATTTCTGTTCCGTAGTGGAGCACAACACGGCTCGGCACGGTGGGGTCATGCGCGGCATCGAGGTCAGCACGGGGAGGGACAGAACGCAACGGACATCGGCATGGGGGTATTCCGCCAAGTCTATAACAAATACCGCCGTTCTGTTGCGGCTTGTTGGAAGAGGTCAGGTCTTCTTCGGGCCGGC
Source organism: Aphelenchus avenae (assembly GCA_020875895.1). Taxonomy (NCBI): domain Eukaryota; kingdom Metazoa; phylum Nematoda; class Chromadorea; order Rhabditida; family Aphelenchidae; genus Aphelenchus; species Aphelenchus avenae. The sequence goes on from JNEY01000250.1 coordinate 7,247, forward strand.
GATCCCCTAGTTGTTTGGCCCACTATTGGGGTCCCGCAGTTTGGGTTCCCGAGAATATCAGGCGATTTCAGAACCGAAGGCGTTTGTCGAAATGTCTATCGGAGTCGGATCACGCGTAAGCCTATTTCTGGCGCTACTAGGCGTAAGCGGTTCGCAAGGGCCCTGAGCCTTTCGCGGCCTAAGCCTGAAAAGGGGGCAGATCCATGCCGATGACTATCGCGTTTCCCGCCGGCCTCTTTTGGTAAGCATATGTACTAACCGGGAACCGCGTAGTGCTGCGAGACGACTGGCTTCTTCGCGGCCTTCACGTTCTTCGCGTCCGCCTCCTGCTTCATCCGCTTGTACGCAAATTTGTAGTAGGCCATCTAAAGCCTTGCGGTTCTTTTGCACCCATTACATATACGTGTGTCTCTATGCAGCTGGATTTCTACAAAAACAATTTTCTAATAATTTTTCTAAATTTAATTTAATTAGTTTAAATAAATTTCAGCTTTAAAATAAAACCAAAATTCTGTAGAAAAATCATTTTTAAAAATTAAATGCTAAAAGACGTTCTAAAAATCAACTAAGGATTGACGAACCAAGTCGGATGTGAACTCACTTCCGCGTCGTCTTTTGGCGTCACCTTCGTGACCCGTTCCGTCTCCTCATCACTGCTCTCCTCACTCTCGTTTTCCTCCTCCGCCGAGGTCACCTCTTGCTCCGTCTTGTGTAACATGGCGTCTACGTAGGCGAACCAGAGAAGGAAGGATAAAGCGGTGAAAGCGAATAGCCTACCCAGCCGCATGAGAAATGGAATGGTTGAAACTAAGCGTTCTCGCGGAACCTTCGCTTTCGCGTCCGGAATGGTAAGCGAGACCGGCGGTGATTAATGGCAAGGATTCGACCTGATCCTGGCGACAAGCGAAACAATCGGTGGTTGCTAACGGATCATGGCAAGCGCTAGAACGTCGATCATGTTGACCTTTCGGCTCGGGCATTATTGGACTTTTATTAGGTAAGAATGCTGCAATGACGCCTTACAAGAGCATCCCATCATTGGAGAGTCTGTAACTACGTGAACTCATAGTTGCTCGTTTAGACCTAGACTCTGTAAGCGATTAAGCAAGTTATGCCTCGGAACGCTTACGCAGCACACGATTTAAGCTTAGGCCTTAGGAAATGGCGGATAATGGCAGATCCTCACATAATGACTAGGTGCCCTACCAGGTAAACAGTTACGAACTCACGAACGAGAAAGAAGTATGACTCCCCTGACATAAGCGTAACGACGAACAACGGCGGTGGAAGGTCCCGAGCAATGATGTGCAATCATCATGAAGTTCATCGAGATGAAGGTCATCGACGATGACACGAACGTCGGAAACGCTTCATCATGATGAATTGCTAAATCATCATGATGTGATGATGATGACGATGTTCATCACGAAAATTCCGAATGCACATCACTGGGCCCGCGCCGATTTCGAGCGGTCGGCGAAGGCTGTGGCTGGCTCGACATTTCAACACGATCGTAAACACTTCTAATTCGTAGTTAGCTTAGACCGTCGTTTAAGCTTAAAAGCATAAAGTTTTCGAAGCGAAAGCTTCGCTGTTTGAACACCACCCGCGAGTCAACCCTCTGCACGGATCTTGACTTTCGGACCCGCATCCGCCCGCATATCTGGACCCGGATCCGATTGCGCAACCGTGCACTAATCTGTGATCCGCAGATGAAAGTGTGTGCATGTATGCCAAGGATTTCACTATAATAAACAGTTTTAAAGCAAGAAAAGCTGGAACCAGCAATAATTAGGTCACATTTTAAGATATTTTGTGTTGCAGAAGGTTGCGCTGAGTATCCAGTGATCGTATTCGGGCCGTCCGTTCGGAAGTCGGAAACGGACGTCAAGCCAGGAATCGGTGTCGAATGTCGGTCTTTTTAAACCAGGAATCGAGAGCAGTAACATGTCGAAAGACCGGTTCCACAGGTTCCGACGACCGATTCGATGCGTGTATATCGGCCACTTTCGTACGTTTATGGCTTAGATTCGGAAACTGCGTCGAAAATGTCAGTATTTTTGAAGTCGGATTCGTTTTCGAATACTGCAAGCGGATCGGAACCAGGAGCGGGTGCGGCTGAGCGCTGCAACATTACACGTTGGCAAGGGGCATACCCACAGTATTTGGCATGAAACGTTTAGAATTCAACTTGAACACGAACAACGCCTAGCTAAGAAGGAAGCTAAGCTGAGAGAACAAAATGAATCGCTCAAAATACGGACTAGTGAGGTGACTAGCGCGGAGCATCAGCTTACAGTTGCCCGTGAGGCGTTCAACGTCGAACAGCGAAGGCTTCAAGTACGTCGCAGTTGTTCAGCTATGGTAGAAGAGCTTAATAAAACTAGTTTAGACGGAACAATACGCCTTGCAGGAAGAGGAAGCCAGGCTCTCGAGGTGGGAGCAACGGCTGAAGGACGAGCATAAGGAGATCAGCAGCAACTCGAAGGATCTCGATTCAAAACAAGCGAACTGGAAGAGAAAGAAGAGCGATCTGGCTCGAGAAAAGGACGAACTGCACGAACAGAAAGAAGCATTCGAGGAAGAGAAACGGAAGGTATGTCTTCATCAGCTGCAAAGACCCACATGAGCTCCCTGCTTTTAGTGGCGACACAACGCGGAGAAGCGGAAATCGCGTTCGCCTTCGCATTCCTCATACCGTTCTCATGACAGTGGTTCATCGGAAAGACTCTCCGGCGGTTCGCGGTGGCTAAAGACTGAAGCTGACAAGGAGATATGCAGGTACGCTACTACTGGGCCATTGATTCGTAGGAGCTTAATACCTTAAGCAACACTGTTGTAGACTGAAGGAGGAGCTTGCGGCAACGAAGCAGCAGCTCGAGGGTACAAGCAACCAGCTTCAGCGAGCTAATGAGACGCTGGACACCGAACGCAGCAATCGACAGTTGCTTGAGCAACAAGAGAATGACCTTCGGAAGCAACTTGCCGACGCTATGCGTGCCATAAATGAGCCGGATAGTAAGCTCGATGTGAAGAATACCCACGTCGATGCGGTGCCCGAGGACACCCAACAAGGGACAAGTCGAGAACTGATGCAGCTGAGAGAGGAGAACGAGAAGCTCAAAACTTCTAACGACTTGTTGAGATGGAGCTTGGACGTTAGCACCAGTAGCGAGCATGTCTCTCAGATTCGTTTTTAGTTCCGCAAGCAGCGGTCAGAGCGTGTGGCCCGCCAGCTGCAGCTAATGAGAACGCGAGATAGGACGACCATAGCCTCGGGTACGTGAAAGCGTGGAACTTTGATAGCCTTAGGCTGACCGTAGACTGTTACGTGAAATTTTAGCTTTGCCCCAACTCTCATCGGGTGATTCGTCTAAGGCAGCCATCGAGTCAGGACCCTCTACCAGCGGTGAAGCTCTGAGAAACGACGTAGGTGCCAATATGTTCCTTAAATACATCCTAAATCTGTCTTGGCGCAAGAAACACGCAAATACCTTGACTACTAGCGGTTAGGCCGCGCTTCGCGCGGCCGGCGCCGCTAGCCGTATAACGTTTTTTTTAAGCGAGCACAACTGATGCGGTCGTAAGAGCAGCTGAGTGTACAAAAATTGCTTTATTTGAGAAATCGAAATTATGCGTATTCAGATCAGCGTGTAATTCTAGGACTTGTGCAAGTTTCGGGGCGCCAAGCGCACCCCCTCATGGATGAGTAGGCGCGAAAAGGTCCGAGCGTTCAGCGAGGAGGGGAGCGCTCGGCGGCAAGGAGTCGCGTAAAACAAAAAAAGACACTAAACTTGCTTAAAAAATTTTGTGACGGACAAACTGACAGGTGCGTTTTAGTAAGTAAGGATGGATGCTTGTCAAACCCCCTCCCCCCAAGTTGGTTGCAAAGAGGCGCAGACCCAAAAACATTTATATATTCGTGATCAGCTCGTCGAGGGCTTTAATTTAAGCTATTGCATGACGCCCTAACATGACTTTCTAAAATTGCCGTTTTAAGGGGGTCGGCCCCTTTGAGGGGGTCAAAATAAAACTTCGGCCAAAACAAATATAAACTCGTCTTACAGCTTGCCTAGCTCTATCGAATTACACTAAACTTGGATCCCGGGCTTAAAAAATTTTGTGACGGACAAACTGACAGGTGCGTTTTAGTAAGTAAGGATAGTCGCCTTGCGATGCTATTTCAGGGTTGTCTTTTTTCTTGATTTTTAGAACACGAAGAAGAGACTTGGCAACACCGACGACCCTCCAACGGCTACCAAACGGAAGCGAATCTCGTGGACTGAGTCGGTGGTGGCCGAACTCTTTTTCCTGGTGGTGTCGAATGTCGGTCTTTTTAAACCAGGAATCGAGAGCAGTAACATGTCGAAAGACCGGTTCCACAGGTTCAAAAGACCGATCCGACGCATGCGTATCGGTCCGTTTCGTATACGTTTATTGGCTAAGATTCGGAATCTGCATCGAATATCGGTATTTTTGGAGTCGGAGTCGTTTTGAATACTGCAAACGGATCGGAACCAGGATCGCATCCGTCTGTGAGGTGCAGCTGAGCCCTGCAACATTACCCTTAGGCAAGGGGCACACACATGACATGAAACGTTTAGAATTCACCTTAAGTTCCAAAGTCCCAAAGTGTATCTCTTCTCAGTTTCCAGTTGTCGTTACCCCTTCCCTTGCGAGCTTTATCTTGCCAGTTTATTTCTGGCAACCTCCTGTCCCCTCTTCGCTCCTCTGGCCACATCTTCGGCTCCTCTTCGCGTTCGGCGGAAAATTGCTGCCACTTTTTGCGCGTGGCAACTGCGCAATGCGCGCGTGATTCGTTGCCGTCGTCGGTCGGCGGAGCGCCGATGAGCGTCGACGACAAACCGGATTGTTGCGCGACTCATTCCACTTCTTCTTCGCAGCGCTGCGCCGCGAGAAGTTTTCGTTAGTGGCGCGTCTCTCTCTCGACGACGACGACGACGTCAGCGAACGTCGTCGCGCCAGCGGTAGCGCAAACGTGGTGATTGCCCTCCGGCGCCGTCCTCCCATAGAAGTGGAGGAGAATGACGAACGGCGATTGTGTCGCGGAATTAGTGCCAGGAAGTGTGCACGTGAGCGCCACCAGAACTTTGGAAGTCCTCCAAGTTACAAAGAGAGCTTAGCGTTTTCTGCTTGAAATTAAAGCCAGCTTGGGCAAGGACAAAGCCAAAATTCCGGCATAAGCTTAATGTCACTATGTAGATTTAGGCAGACTTGAAGCAGCACAACAAGGTCCGAATTTACACGTAGGTCCAAGGTCCCGCCTAGGGTTAGTGAAGAATCGGAATCGGGTTCAAAACAGGTGTTTTTTTTTGTTTTGGAGGAATCGGACTCGGAATCGGTTTTTAATTTTTGGAATCGATCGGAGTCGGAACTGGTACGCTAGCCGAGGCGTCCTCAACCTAGTCCAGGATCCGGCCGATGGTAGGGCGTGCAACATAGTCAGGTCCAGGTATCTACTTTTAGTGAGCCCAGAGTAGCTCGAATGTAGGTCTGCGGAGAAATCGTCTTAACACCTTGTACAAGTGAGTCCACAACTTCAATTAGGAAGGTCCAGGCCCGGATCCAAGCCCAAGATCGCGAAACTGATAGGTATCAATTAGGCCCAGGTCCAAAGTAGTACCTAACAATGTCTGATTTGGCCCAAAGGTCTGCGATCGCTGAAATGAATTCCAGACTGTACGTGAAAAATCGCAGTGTTTTTTTCGTCACATAAAGCTCCACCAGGAGTCCATCATAAACCATGTGCCCCGCTATGCCCGTTTTGGCCGGAGGCCCAAAAATTACTAATACCTGATGCAAACTCCGCATCCGTACCACGAAACTGCTAGGCCCTTTTGAGGTAGAAAGTTCGTCGTGTCATTTTCAGTACAGTTTGCTAATCCCTCGTCAAATTTGAGTGCCACTTCGTCCCCCTTCGTCGGGCGTACGCGCCATTTTGGTTGACGGCGGCGGCCGCTGAAATGGAAGGCAATTTGTGCGAGTTCGCGCGAATTTCGATGGCTCTCTGCGCCGCCGGCGGCTGCCACGGCTCTCTCAGCTGCCGAGAGCAGAGAGCATTGTTGCCACTTGCCACCGGTCGACACTATCCGACGGAACGTTCCATTGAGCCACCGCCGTAGATTTCCTCCGCGCGCACCGACGGAATTTCGGCGTTGCGCACTCACTCCGTAGGCGCGCCACCGTTGTCGGCCGATCTGCGCAAGTGCGCGCCAAATCGGGTGCGCCGTCCGTACGTCCGTCGATGGCGCGAGGCATTCGCTGTGCGCAACGCGACGCACCTTTCAATCATCCGCCATCGTGACCTGCCACGCCACCTTTTTCGGCGGCGGCGGCGGAGGTGGCAGTCAGGTCCACCGGACGCGGAGAAAGCGGGCACTGCCACGTAGGCATGTGGCGCGACGGATTCGACTGGCTCGGGTGCGTGGCGCGAGAGAACGGCGGGACGGCGACCTATGGCCTCGCGAGAGGATCAACTTTCGTACTCCGCCGCCGCCGCCGCTGTCGAAGAGGTTGGCGAAGGAAGTGGTGATCTATTTGCCATTGTTACACTCGCGCCGCCGACCTCGAGGAGAAGGAGAAAGGTGCGCCAACGAGGAGAAATTTGGCATTTGCGAGGAGATCTGAGAGTTCGATAGAGTTGAGCACAAACCAGAAGCTAGCGGGTGAAAAATGTGTCCCACATACCACCGACTGAAGACATTCTAGATGGGGCTGTGAAGCTCATTTTTAACATATTTTTACCACCGAAGAACTGCGCGCTAAAAGTGAGGTCGTGCTCCTTGCGCTGCGTGGAACGGAGGTCCAGCACGCTGAGTGAACGCTCTACTTTCTGTCTGTCTGTCTTACTTTCTCTCTTTGGTTGCGGCAAACTGCTCCGTTCAGTGACCACAGCTCGACCATTTGTCTGCTCGGCTCAATTCAGTTAAATGTGACTGAGCGGTAAAAAGGAAAATTTAAAAAATACAAAAATGCTACATGTCTGTGTGTTTGTCATTTGTCATGTCGCAGCTCGGCTGAACCTGGGACAGCGTCCACCGGACCAAACCTATTAATACTTTGCAAGGATAGCGCAAAAACGGCCCCTTCTTTTTGTCTTTCACGATGCTCGGCAAACTGGTCTGATTTTTAATGTTCCTGCCTTGGTCCCTTCTACTTCGATCCGGTGCCGTCGATGATGCGTCGGTGTTTGTCCACGCAGTGTGCCGCTTTGTGTCGGGTCGCGTGACCGTCGTGATTCGGTCCTTTGTCCTCATCGACGCTGCGATGCTTTCGGCGGAGCGCAGCAAAACACACAAACATATTTGCGCTGGGCCCCAACGGCGCCTGATCGCCTTTCTCCTCCGGCAGCGGCGCTCCTCACTTCGCGTCAGCGGAGCACCCCTCAGCGGCGCGAGGAGTGAGGAGAGAGGAGCAGGCAAGTCAGGAGCGTGGAGCGAGAGGTAGGGTGTGAGGAGAAATCGGGTGAGGAGCGTGAGGAATGGCAGGCGGGTGAGGAGTTAGAGAACCGAGGGGTGATGAGGTAATGTGAGGAGCAGACGGGTGAGGAGTGAGGAGCATCGGTGTGCGGGAATTCCGCGCGCGCGGATCACTCAATCACGGCCGCCGCCGATGAAGAGAGCCTCAGTAAGCCACAGCGCCGCCGCCGTGAGAGGACTGTTTGCGATCACCGCCGCCGCTGAAGGTATTTGGAGTGAGCCGTGGCACAGCCAGCCACCTCCGCTGCCACGCGGAGGAAAGCCGATGAGTGACGGACGGGTCGGCTGGTGGCAGCGACGGTGGTGGCAAATGCGGACGGCGGTGGCGGGACAAAATGCGCTTTCGTACAGCACGGCCGTATTGTGTGCGCAGTCAGTGCGTCGGAGCAGGCAGGCATTCGGATCGGAGTGAATGGAATGGAATTTCAATGAATTCTGCAAATGTGGCTTGCAAAGACCACGTGTTCTATAGCAGGTGCAAATCATCTCGAGATTGGCACGTGTTTTTGCTGGAAATGATTCAAGGCTTTTTTTTTTGCAAAACCCACTCGCAATAAAACGGTGAAAAGCTGCAATGAAAGTTACAATAAAAAATGGCAAAAGTGTACAGTTTGATAACGAATTGTCGGACCCGACATGATGACCCGACATGACGAGCCGATGCCGATCATGATGACCGTCGTGGACCATGCAGTTTTGGACTTCGTTGCATTCGCTAATGACCACAGTGGCATGTCAACGGACCTCGACCACATCCCTTCAGACCGCATTTTAATTTGCTTACCGAGCCACGGTAGTTAATAATTTTACCTCCGGACTCGGTTTTATGCTCGCCAGGTCTGCAATGCAGTCATGTTGACCGCTGACCTCCGTCGCTCGCTGTCTGGACCTCATAGCTGGGCAATGAGCATAGTCAAACATTTGCTGATTTGATACGTTACAGTTGGCGTTCGGACTGAGTCAATCGCAATTGGGTACCTATCTGTCGCAGTTATGGGAACGTTCTAAAGAGCCATCCTCGTATTTGGAAAACGACAGTTTGAACGTAAGGCCCTTGCTCGTATTCGCTCCTAAACGTGCGCCGACGAATTCATAGTACAAAGGAACACGACGGGCCCAACTTCCGTTCGAAGCGCTGCGATAAGGACGAATCGGAGAAGATAGTCACTCATTTGTTATCACAATTCAAATAAGGGCAAAATGGCCAAACTAAACGGTTCGCCGAAGTGTGTTCCAATGTGTTCATGAAACACATGAGTTTCATTATAGGAAATACGGAACTCTCAAATGTGAGAAATATTTATCAGCCCCTAAGTTTCCCGAAGTTTGGGCCGCTTCTAACAATTTTTCCATCAAAACCTTCCCGACCGTTTGTGTGTTTTTGTGCCTTTCCCCATCGCCGGCGGACTCTGATGCCCTTTTCCCGACCATCCATGGCGGGTGTTTTCAATTGGTGTTCGAGAATTCCGTTCTTCCCGAAAGCGTCTGTGGGAAGTGTTTTGTACGTCCGGTAGTTGTCGTCGGGCTGCTGCCAATTCCCGACCATCGCCGTCGTCTTTCCGCCCTCAGTCGGGAGTGGCGGCTGCGGTGGCTCCTCTCGCCACGTTCGGAAAAGGATGATGGGGTCGTGGCTGCGGCGAGAATTAAAAAGTGCCAGACGCCTCGTTTTTAACCGCCGACGTCGTGCATCGATTGATCGGGAAGCCAACGCCGCCGCACGCTTCCCGTGCGGGAAGACAAGAGAAATGCCCGCCGATACGGAAGATCACATCAGCGGCGGCGGCCGCCGCCACTGCTGCTCTAAACGGCGGAGGCGCACCGTCGTCGCCACTCTCGCAAGAGTGGCTCGTGTGGCCGCCATTTGCCACCACCACCGGGTCGCGATCTGTGGCGGCGAATGAGCACTGCATTCCAATGCGCCAGCGGTGGCGGCGGCCGGCGAACGGTCTTTCGTTTTCTGTCCTGCGTGGCAGCGCTAGCGGCGCCACCTCACCTGTCGCGTAGTTTGCCTGCCACCATCGTTCGAAGAGGGGCGAAAATTTCGATGGTCGAAGTTCGCCCGCCGCCATCGCAGTCACTCACTTAGAGAGCGCAACTTTACTTTTCGGCGGTTCCACCGAATCGCGTGCCACCAAATCGGACGATTTTTGGGAAGGGACGCGGTAGCTTGCGCAAATGCAAATGACATAGCTTTCCTAATGACCCTGGAAAACTAGCCAGGAAGGAATATTGCTCATGGGAGTTATGAAAGCAGGGAAAAGCGGTATGTCATGTGAAATAGTGTTCAGCGCGAGATGGAAACGTATGACGCCACAAAAACTCCACCAAATTACGCCAAGGTCCCGGGACAATTTCTGGTATTACAGTAAAGCATTGATTACAGTGCTTTCAGTGGAAAGCACATAAAATACAGTAACAGATTTCGTTTTTTACCCTGGCGCACTCCGATGACGCCTTTATGGTACTTGGGCAGTCGAGGGCAGTATAATAGAACAGTTTTTTATATGCGCTGCGTCAAGTAATTAGAATTTTTATGGCTTATTTGGCAGTACTTTGCAACTTTGATACGCAGTTCTACGGCAGTTTGCAGTACCGCAATGATACAGCTTCCTGGTTCACTCCATTTGCGCTGCTCACTGATCAAATCTCTCCATCCCCGTACTGATGGCGGCGGCTGCCGCGCGGATCGAAACGTACTGCCGTGGCTATAAAAGAATCCACGACCCAATTCGGTCCGGTCTCGCGGCGCGGCGCATTGCCGCCGCACTGCGCTGGCATTTCGTCGTCGCACGTTTCGCGCAAAACGATCGGCGCGCCCGCTTCGCACATCCGCTTTCGGCGCGGCGATTTTACACTCTTTCCCTGGCGACAATAAAGGAGTTGGCTTGGGTTGCTTTCGGGGAAGTGGGAAGTTGCTACAGCTGCGTGTATTTTCCAGTTTCCACCCATGCCGGTTTTACTGTATATTGAATGCCAAGATCTGCGGGAATATTTACAGTAGCATGCGACGACGCTCTGCGTCATTTGCTGTACAAAACCGGATATATTTACAGTAGCTCGCGCCGATGTACCACTTCATTTACTGTACAACCCTCGATGTTTGACACTATGATCTCATCGTCACTCTTGCCAGCTCAATTGCGTCCATTAGGGAAAGTCCATACAATCGGACAGTAACGGCTCTTGCCATTCACTCGGCCGTGTCTTCTCCTTCCCGTGAGCAAACATTGAATTGTGGCAAACAGGCCCCGATGGCGGCGGCAGTATCTGCGTCGTGACGGTGGTGGCAGCCACTAATGCGACAGCGCGCCGGTGGCGAGATTGACTTTACAAGAGGGGCGAGAGTGAAGAGGAGACCGGCGGCCGGTGGCCCACATTGCTGACGTGGTGGCATTCACGACGGCCGGTCCACAGTCCGCCGGCCGCCGTCGTTGACAGCCGCCACCTACCTACCTGTAAGACGCGTGCGGCCGGTGGCAAACAGTCCGCCGTCCATAGCACATTGCTGCGCATTGCTTTTGTGCGGTGGTCTACTCCGGCGGGCCTCTTTCTGTGCGTCTGCGTCCGCTACTCTTGACGCGGCAATTCAGTCGGACGCGGTGGCTGATGTGGCCTGCAGGCCAGCGGCCACCCCAGCCACCGACCGCAATTTGCCCATCGGCAGCGACCATTGTGTGTGTGTGCTCATAGTCTGAACTGCCACCGGACAACTTTTTCTTCACTGACCCATGAGCGGAGTGGTCGCGACTGTCGTTCTGCGGCAGCGGCTGTCACACTAAGTACAGTAAACGCGACATTTCTACAGGACCATTTACTGTACCCCAGCAGCCGGAACCCAGTCGGCACTGGGCTACACTTACAGTGGCACCGCCAGTTACAGTAAACTAGCAATTACAGTAAAGCCTCGCTAGTGAGAAATAAAGACCGATAAGTAATTTGCTAGCTCACAACGCACCCTTCGAAAGTATTTTTCGCCGTAGATGGGAGTTCATGTATTTCAAAGGAGTCTTGGCAACCGCTTCGGCCAAAATCTCGTTGCCTCCTGATACAGACGGGCACGACTCCGTCGCTGACCGGTTCATCGGTGGTCGGTGGCCGCAAAAAGTGGCCTTCGGTCACCAGCGCGGTTGACCGCTCCGAAAAATGACCTCCATTGTGACCGGTGGCGCACGTTTTTGTGGTTGAACCGAAAACCACTTAAGCGGTCGACTTATTGTAGTTTGCGCGCAGTCCGAGGTTGCGCAGAGTTGCGCCCCGCGTGCGTGGCCTCCCGTTAATATGTGTTTACCGCGGGCCGCGTATTTGTCAACAAACACCGAGAAGCGGATTTTGCACTTTTCGCGAGCACATTCGGCTGGCTCGGACGGCCGCCCGGCCTCTCTCCGAGTGCAAACGGTTATAAGTCATCATGGATGGGCGCGATCACGCGGCAGAGTGCGGTGAACACTGAATGATGCAAACGTGCACTGCGAGCATGCAGGGAAATGACGTAACTGAATAGCATCCAGTTTGTATCCCAGCGTGCAGTGACACAATCAGCAATCCAGCAGCTAAAATATGACCTGTAAAAATCGGAAACTGGCCGTGGGACCTAGGAGGCATGAGCGGACGAATCATTTACCCGCATAATGGGCCAGTACCCAAATAAACCGACCCTTTTTTGGCCTGCGATCCGGGCCACTTTTCTTCCAGTTCCTATGCTTGTACTGGCCCGTTTATGTAAGCGCAGGTTTTTGGAATAGTGGCAAAGTATAAACTATTACTCAGCAACTAGGTAATAGGAAACACTTCAGTTTCGTGAGGTGTGATATTTTTAAACGACAAGGATTAGCACCTCTTTCGGCACTTCCATCGACCCGGAACTGTTCCGTCCCCCACGACGCATTTATTCCATCGCGGCAAAGCCACGCCACTTTTCAAGGTGACCGAACTTGTGCGCAAAGCGAAAGTGTGCAGCGCAGCGTGGCGCGGCAGTTGCCTTAATCCACTGCGCCGCAAATTCGCGCCCATTGCTTCCCGTTCCGTCTTCCCTAAAAGCGACGGCGGCGTACCGAAGCGCGGCAGTGATGTGGGGAAAACGCATTGCGCTTGATGAGCGGCGGCTTCTTTCGCGACTCCGAAGTGAGTGTTGGAAGAAGGTGCTTTTAAAGGGATTTCCCTTTGCGTCAGTGCTTTTTTCGGCTGCTTCGCCTCGACGATTATCCAAGCGCGAGTTGTGGCGGAGAACAGTCAGACTAGGAAGAGTGCTGCTGGGAAACAAGAAAGGTAAAGGTGGCAAATTGGTACGTGTGTTCTTATTAGCTCCCCTAAATTACTCGATATCTACCTGTTTTTCTATCCGCCGTATTTAACTCAGTAATTTTTAATACTTCGACCAGTAAAAAAATTGTCAGAAAAAGACAATTTAAGCGTTTTTTTCGGCAGATGCTTGTTTAAAATTGTAGTGCAGCCAAAAGTTTGCGTCTTTTACGTTAGAAATGTTTTGCCGAAAACAAGAAAAGTTCGGCTGGCCTCCATCATGGCCCGCTCACACAATTCTTGCTCGCCACCGAAGTCATACGACCAGCCACCACATCGATGGCTGAAGTGAGAATTGGCGCGTAGCGGCGGCGCAAGTCCCTCCGAGTGGCAACATTCGTGAGCGGCGGACAATAGCGGCGAGCGAATGCCTGTAGTATTCTGCGACGGGCTGGAAAGAAAGCCCGATTGTTTGGTGGCGAATGGCGCAAACGCGGAGCAAGCGCCGCCGCACTGTTCCGTTCCAGTGGTGGCGCCATGCCATATTGCCAACTTACAGTACTTTGTAGCATACGGCAACGTTGTTTCCTAATGGTTAATTGGCAAAAAATCGCGGGTAGTTTTCGGCAAACCCTTAGGTATCATTACAGCAAAAGAATGTCAAGTACTGTATGACTCTGTCATTTTCGTCCGGCTTAGCTTATCCGGTGTCGCTTAACACAGCTCCTCAGACTACTCCTCTTATGCCACCTTGCCCTTTTCTCAAGTTGTGGCAAATGGGCATTTGCAGTGGGATGGCAAACGGAGGAGAAAGGTTGGAAGGCCGTGGAAGCGTCCATCATCCCCTCCGTCCGATTCTCCCTTCATTCCGCCATCGTCGACCGGCGATTTGCCCTCTCGTCCAGCTCTTTGTTCAGGCCCCGTCGCTACGCCGTGACGAGCGGTGCCGTTCTGCGCACGCGGCGGAACGCCGTGTGCGCACACACATTCAACCGCATTTGCCGCCACCGCCGTCGACCCGACAAACGAGTGTTTGCCGCAACCCGATCGCGGTCCATTGCGGGAAAATGCGGCGCACATTCGTCGATCCCTGTGCAGCTGGCAAAATTATGCGGGGATGACGGCGTCGGCTCGTGAAATGAATCCTTATTGTGCAGGTGAACCCTGTGGAAGAGATTTCTGGCGTTTAAAGCTTCTTGATTCACAATGTTTCATTGATTTGGAAACGGACAATGGAAGGCATTTTTGCTTGCAAAATTCCTTTCTGAATGCAGACGCCTTCTTGAAGGCGAACATTCATCCACTACTTTACGCAAATACATGTGTGAATTTTAACTCCTACCGACTTACTACCAGGGCTCTCNATAACAAGTCCGTTACAATTTAAGTCAAATGCAAAAAAGACTGAATTTAACCCCGGATTTTACCTATGAAAATCCGGGGCAAACGGTCAAAATCCGGGGGTACCCCCGGAATTCCGGGGGTGTTTGAGACCCCTGCTTACTACCTAAAAGCTTACTCCTTAGCATCTTCCCTATCTCCCTTCCATGAGCCAGTGATGCTTCTTCCAACACTTTCTACACGCCGTGCACACTTAGTTGGCGGGCCGACTTCTTTCCGCTCCAATCTGATTTGCCACGTAGGTGGCAGTCGCCGCGCGACGACGACGGCGTTAGCTGCGCAAACGCTACATCGCGCTGCTATCTCCACCCTTTCTGTCTTCGTCATCGCCTAAGTGGAGCGCCGCTGCTCCACTGGCGCGCTGGAGTAGCGCGATGCCCGCCGGTGATGGTGGCGCTGGCGGCGGACCGGTTTGCTGACTGGCGCTGCAGCATTCGTAGCGCCATTAACCGTGGCGCCGCGATCGCCACTGCCTTCGTCCTCTCATGAGATCGGGCCGTCCCGCTGCCATCGCCGGGCTGCAGTGGGCGCTCTTGTGAACGTGGTCCTCCACCGCCATCGCCATTGGGCCCCGTCGGATGGGCGCAATCAAACGGTGCCGCCGGCGTTGAATTGGCGGAATGCGATTTTCTTCCATGCGGCGGAATCCTGCGGTCGGCATTTCCATAAATTTCCATATGACTACGTGGAAAGCCGAAGGATCACGCTGCGCTCCAGGTGTTATTGGCCAGTTTTACCGAGCACCTTAAGGGATTTTATGCGTGTGATTTGCCGCCTGATTTCGGCATTCTAAAAAATCCAAGCTAGTTTCGCCAAGATTTGGTGCTTTCCACTTTTGGTAAGATTTTCTTACTGCGACGGCGCTTCTCACGAGGTCCAAGCGACCTCACCCTGCGTATGGTTGACCACAAGAGTGGACCATACCAGGTCTAAAACTGACTTTCCCACAGATATCCCTCAGGATCTCATACTTATTGGTCATTTGCCACCTCGTACAGCTATGCAAAACCTTGTCCATTTTAATCATTTGCTCCACCTTCCATGCCTTGCCACCCAGGCTACCGTAATGTGCCTTCGTGTGGCGGCAAATTTTACCCAGCCACAACGCCATTTCGCACGGACGCAAACGGCCTTCGGCGGATTGCGGAACTGGATGATTACCGCGCCGCGTTCGGGTCGCCCCACCCTTTTAAGGTTGACCCGACGTCGGTCGGCTGACTGCCGCCGGCGCAGCATTTTCGCGGACTGCCACGGCGGCGGCTGGCTTGGTCCGAGCGTCTCGGTATGCCTCCGGTCGTGGGTCGTCGGATGCGACGGCGGCTGCGGCAGCCACACAGTTCACCGTTGGCTGCCCTCTCCTGCGAAATGTTTTCCCTAACTGTGTTTCCCTTCTGGGCCGTCGGCGGGCGCGCCACCGCCGATCACACTCTCGTGATCAGCGAGCACCGGCAGCGGTGGCAGCGAACGTGGGCCACGCGTCTCTTTCGTTATGTGCCACCAGCGCTGGCTGGCGTATTGCTGACGGAAGTCGCCCCTGCCCTCCGCTCGCGACCCCTTTCAACGAAACTCCGCCACCACAGCCTTCGGAGGCATTCATTCCCGACAGCCGTGCGCTAACGGCGACCATTCTGCGAATCTCGCAGAACGAAGGCTCTCTTCTATCCAGGTAGTTGCATATTTTTAGCAATTATCAAAAATTGCAACACATTTCCGATTCCCTCCTTCTCTCCAGCTGCCTTGCTCAAACTTGCGTGTTTTGAATCTCTCTGTTGATTGTTTACGGAACGGCCGTGGAAGCGTCCTTTGCTGCGTGCAGCCGACCTGAGAAACAAACATCGATCCGTTCCGCTGCCCTGTGATAGCGGCTTCCTTGCGAAATGATCCCGCTTCCGCAGTTTTTCTCTGTTTCCCGCGTGCAAAAGATCAGCTTCCCGTCACCGGCACTGCCAGTCGCCTCCTTGCGGTGCCTTTCCGCCTATGTTGTGTTTGCAAATGCGTGAATCACTTGCATTCCTCCGGCTTTCCTCAAAGTTTGCCGTTGAAAGTGTCTTGCAAATCCCCTGGTAGTTACCAATTTTCCGAGAAAGTTCCGCGAGATCCCGTGAATTGGAGAATGTTCCCATTTTCTTTCACATTTTGATAGCTTGTCCGAACTAAGGTAGGTACATGCGACTGCGGTCCATGACGTCCACACCGATAGGTCATTTATGAGACGCAAAGTCACCAGCAGGATAAAATTGTAAGCTCGCAGTGTGGCAATGAATTTATGGCTCGCGATTCAGATACGTGAGCGAGCTCCGCCACCCGGATATGGCGAAGCGGCGGATCGCCGCCGTCAACGCGCTGCCACCGCCACCAATGGCCTCTGGCTGTCTGCGCTGCATCGCGCAGGCATTCCAGCGCGCTTCATCGCTGCGCCACCGCTTACATCATTCGCCACCGCTGCACATCCTATTCGCTGCGGCGCTGCATTGGTGACGTCGTGGCAGCGGAGCAGCGGCGCAGCACTGCAGCGGCAGCGACGCTCGCTGCACTGCTTCCATTCCATTCCAACGCGACCAACCACCACTTCTTCGGCGCTGCGCCCAACTCGCAGCGCCGCCGCACAAACTAGTCGTGACGACGGCGGCGGGCGAGGCGAGAAAGGCGATCCCGACTACGCCTCTTCTCGAGGACGGCGGCGGTGGTCGGTGGCGACGGCCACCATCCGCCGTGCAGCGCAGCCGCTGCGCACGCTCATTCGGTCCTGTTCATTTGCGCTGATCTACTCGGCAAGCGATCTCGCGGGCGAAGGTGTGGGCGGCGGCGACGGTGGTCCGGGCAGCCAGTGAATTTGGCGAGACCGCGGTCCATTGAATGGCGATGAAGTTTGGTGGTGGTGGCGGCCGGCGGCGGTGGTGGCTACTACGACGCCGCACTTTCTCGTCGTCATGTGGCTATTTGCTGCTGCTGCTGACCAACAGCCAGTCTGCGGCCGAGGGCTACTAGCGGCGCGGCGAAACTCTCGCGCGGCGTCATCGCGCTGCGCGAAATGTTCTTTCCCGACCAACAACTGACCGTTTTCCCTTCTTCCACTCCATTCCCGAGTCTCGTTCATTCCTTTACGAGCAGCACCGTTTTGACCGGTTTTCTTGCCACCGAACCACAGTCCATGGCGATCCACTCCTATAGGTTTGTGTACCATGGCGGCACCTGTGACGTAGAATTACAATTTTTGCGGCATGCGAGTGGCACAGTTTTGGGCTTTGCTAACTGCGTCTCACTAAGGACATAGGGCTTCAGATTACAGTAGCTTCGGCAAGAACTTACTGTAAAGCAAGGTTTGATTTGGCCCGTAATTTCCTCTCCGTAACGTAATGTAAGTACTTTTGCAGATTATCACAGGAGTTAGCCAAAAGCGAGTAATTAAAAAATTGACGCCCGTATGTGGCTTCTAACTAGGTCCCTCTCACTGCTCGAACGTTTAAAACACTCGCAATAAGGTCATTGGGCGCAACGGCATTCCGCCGAGAAATCGCATTCGTTTTTCTTCGACGTTTTATTGACTGCCATCGCTTCCGTCTGCGCCCATTCGTTCGCCTACTCGGTAATGACCCGGTCGGTCGCAGGACGGATGCGTGCGTGGATGAATGATCCGATGCGTGGAACCGGTTTTGCGCCGAAAGGAGCAGACGACTCCTTTATCGCTTATTAATCAAACGCTCACTTTGGGGATGCCGTGCCGCTCGTTTGTTCTTACTAGCCCCATTAGTTACTGTAACTTTGGCGCATATGCCGTTTAAACGTCTGAAATTTATTGAGTGCGACCGTCATTAACTTGCGCCATTCAAGCGCTTGGCTTTCAGAGCCGTCGTGGCACAAATTTATGCGGCACGTGGAGCACTCGTTTTCACCCATTTTATGAAGTGCTAATTAGCACTGCATTTTCGCCGACCACCGCAAATCGTACAAACGCGAAAGTTTGCCGAGAACTGTCGCCACCCTTCCTCCGGGCGCATTATGGCTCCTCTCTGGGCCCGCACACCGGCGCGCCGCATCGCGTCGTGTACGCTCTTCTTCCCCTCTCCTCTACTTTGCTACTATTTGCCCAATTCGTTCTCGCAGCAGCAGCGCCGCCGACGACGACCGACCGCCGCCGCTGTGAAATTCTCGAGATCGGAGCGTGTCGGCGCGCCGACCGCCAGTCGGCTGGTGGCAACCGTCGAGCAGCGGCGGCGGTGGCAGCCCAATGCGTATTGTACGAGGCCGGACCAGCCGTCGGCTCTCAGCTCTCGAGCGCTGCCGCCACAATGAATTCCGTCTCTTTAGAGCCGCTCTCGGACCTGCGTAAACCGAGAGCTCTTTTGCACTCCGATCATTTAAGAAGCCTCCTTTCCTGTTGCCGGAATATGTCCGAATTTCTTTCGTTCCACAGGATTTGTCCATTGTATTCAGAAAGCTAATGGGTTGTCCTAGCGGACAATATCCCTTTTTAACGAACAATAAGTCTTGTATTTTTTCCCTCTAGCACAAACCTGTGCATTCCTTTAACCCGCTTTAAATTTGCCCCTGGACATCACCCGCTTGCCACAAAAAAAAACTGCCCGCAGACCTTTTACTTTCGGCGCACTTCTCCGTTTACACTCCTCGTTCGAGCCCGTTGGTAAATGTGGCAATCGGTCGGGACGGGGCAAAGTCGCTGCTAGCGCCTCACGGCGGCTTGCCACATTTCCCGAGCCGTTGGCGGCAGACGGCTTGCCACTGCCGGCCCGCTAACAAATCCCGCGACCAACTGTGGCACTCGTGGCTGCAGATAGCTCGCGTACGTATGCGATGATTTCGCGGCCCCGGCTGCTCTTCGGCCGATTACTAAGCCACCTCTGCCATCGCTGCAGTGGCTGTCCGACGATCGAGAGACGGAGTAGGTGTGGTGTGGCTTGCGGACGGAGGTATGTGGCATCCGCCGCCGCCACCACCCGGTTTATTCAGCCGCGAGCTGCTGCAGCCGCTGCGGTGGCGGTGGCTTTCGCCGTTCCACACCCGTTCCATCGGTGGCAAACACCGCCGACGGGAAGCGCTGTGGATGGTGGCTGATGGAAGTCGATGGGAGCGATGTGGCTCCGCCATGGATGGAGGGTTGTTATCATTTTCCCAACCGGCGCCGACTGCCCTAACGGGCCGGCGGAATTCGTTTCGTTTCCATTCCACGGACGGCGGCGGCCGCGGCCGTTAGGGGCAGTCGTGATCAACGGCCGCCGCCGCTGCCGACCCCGCGGCAGCAACGATTTCCCGCACGCACAAACACGTCTAGTGATCTCTTCCTCTGCGCCGCTGATCAAGGTTTGCCAGCGCCACTCTGCTCCGCTGCGCTTGCCACCGCTGCTCCTGCTGCCCGCCGCCGCTCCATTCAGAGTGCTTCTTTCGTAACGTGCTCTTTGTGTCTTTGTGCAAGGTGACCGTTTCGTAACTGTCCAATGTTGCGTGTCATCGTAGAGTGCCACCTGCTGCCAACGGAAGTGCCGCATGAGGTGGCATCAAAGGCTTGCCTTCTAAGCATGTTTACCGAAAACCTTCGGATTCGCACTTTCGCATATGTGTTGGAATTCTCCTTCCCTTGGCACTTGTTTTCCCTTTCCCGCACGGTTATTTACATCGTGGAAAACAGTCCTCCATCGTCAGCCGGCTTGTTTTGCAATCATGTGCTAAACCTCGCGTCGTGAACGGGCGCCGCCACCGGTTCTCGCACACTACGCGTGTTTGACGTCGACCTTCGACCATCGGAAGCGTAGCCGTCCGATGGCAAAAGTGTTTATTCCCGTTTCCCTTATTCTCAGCTGACACTCGCGTAAATAGGTCGGAGTGCGGATGGAAGTGCCGTCGCATATGCGTGGCGCACATTTGTTGATACGGAGCTTTGTGGCGCGGCGTAAATCACGACCCGGCCCGCTGGTGTCGGATGTATTTTCTGTTTCGGTTCGGCATTGTGTTAGTACTTATCGGCCTTTATCGTCAAGTGTTTCAAAAACATTCGAGTTTCGGCTTGCCCCTTTTAAAGCGACCTACTTAGTGGTTCGAAATGATAGCCTTTACTGAATCGGTTTTGCTATCTTTCCTGCATTTTTAGGGTCCTTTCCTTCCCTTGCATGATTGGCAGTAATTTAACGGGAAAAGAGAGCGCAATCTCTTATTGCCGTCGCACACTGCGCCGTTGAGAGCAACTTATCAGTCGCAATCGCCGAAGGCCCTCTTCCGATCATTCGGAGCGTTGTCGCGGCGACGCAGCACTGCCCCATTTCGTTCTTTCCGCGAGTGCCGCTAGATACTGCCGCCGCCGTCTCCGCTGCTGCCACATCATTCATTCATTCCGTCGGCGTTTGCTCTCGAGTGACCTCGTCGGGCGGCGGCGGCGATCCGATCCGATCGGCTCGAGAGTGCCACCGCTCGCTGCCGGGAGAGATCACATCGGAGAGCCGGGGCATTTATGTGTGTTTGCCCCACACTGAATTTCTCCGCCATCCCCGTCGGCCGCCGCCGCAGTCGGCTCCGATGGCTCCCTCTAAAACTTCCATTCGCCAGTCGCCCCTTTCTGTCCGAGATCCGTTATTCACTTGTACGGGCTATTGAGAACTGTGGCATCGAGAGCAGAAAGTGGCGGTGGCTCGGGACAAGACGGCAAATATAAGTGGCCTCATTCATGTTGGGTGGCACTGTCGGGCGGGACAATTGTTGCCACTCCCGACAGTGCCACCAACCGAGGCTGGTAGAAAGCTTTCCCATTTTGCCCTGGTCTCACTTTCATTAATTGCCAAAATTTATTGAAAGTATTTAAGCCTCTTATATGATCTAATCCTAAGCATGTGATCGTTGACCTCGAAGTGCCGTGTGATTCCCTTCGACCTCAAGGTGCTTGACTGCCATCCGCCGCCGCAACAGTTTTCCGTTTGTTCGTTCTCTTCTCCCACACTTCAGCCGTTGTCCAAATGGCATTTTTGAATTCGGCTGTCGTTGTTTTCGCGCGCGCAAACGTCTCTTTCTTTGCGCGTCTCTGTGTTTACGCGCGCGGCATTCGCCGTCCGGTAAAAGCGGCCAATTGAGCGTCCTCCCATGCAAATAAGCGGCCGTCCGGGGGTGTCGTTGTTCGCGCGTAAAGTGCATCCATCAGGCGCAAGGGCAAAAGTCGTATTTCAAATTGTGTGTAGACAACAGGGGTCTGTGGCACGTGCCCGCTTTGACGCTTCTGACAGTATTTGAAGTCCGCATGGGTTCCCGATGAGTTTACAGGGCAGTGCAATGAGGTCCTCATTGTTGGCCGAGGTCCGAAAGACCTCAAGCTGTGAGACCCAAAGATCCAAAACTAGCTGAGGTCCGGCGAGCCATATCCTCTTTATTTTATTAAAACAATGTATTTCGCGCAACTTACTTCGTGTTTCCGTGAAACACATGTCTTTCTTCGTGATGCTTTCTGCAATATTTTTACGTTCACATTTTAGCATGTACGAGTTCCAAGGCTACGACCCAGCCAAGCCGCGCATGGTGACGTCGTTCAAAGGTATGTTTTCGCGTCCTTTAGTTTTCCTTTGAAAGCCAAAAATACGAAATACATCTCATGTGTTTAGGCAACCAGAAATTGATCTTCGAAGGGTACCGCTACAACATCCATCACATCGTGCCGGCCAAGGGCGTCAAGACGTGGCGCTGCGTCTGCGCGAAGAAGTTGACCTCCGCCCGCTCGTGGTGCAAAGGCCGTGCCGAAACGTGGGACGACGACACGCAGGGCATCTCCAAGGGCGAGCACAACCACGCGGCGGAGCACGAGATCGCCGAGCTGGAGTACTTCAAGGTATGTCATTGTAGATTTTATCGGAGATGCGGAGAATAAAATTTCTTTGTGCGTCAGAGGTTCTCCGAGCGGCATAAGAGTAACTTTTCTAAGTGATAAAGTGATCTGACCGCTTGAGATTACGAGGTCTGACCTCACGCATTTTATAGGTCGGAGGTAGCACATGGGTGTTGCAAAGTTGCAGAACTTGCAATATGTGCATTAACCATGCCTTCATTTCAGAGCCAGCTCATCCTTGCCGCCATCGCCTCTCCGAACGCCGCCCTCAACGTGCTCATCGACGAAGCGACGAAGTACATGAGCCCCGGCCTCAAGTTCGGCAGCACGGAGTCGCTGAAGAAGTCGCTCACGGTGGCCCGCAAGAGCGCGGAGAACGGCGGCTTCAAGCTCAAGTGCTACAAGAACTCCAGCTGCTCCGACTCGCCGAAGCTGCCGAAGACGAACGGGAACGAGCTGGTAGGTTGATTCGGTTAAGCACACCACACAGTGAAAGAGAGAGTATAAGGTGCAATGCGGGCAACGTGAACTTCAGCAGCTGTGCGCATGAGCAAATCTGAGCTATAGGCAATGTTGAGCTGCTCCGATAGACCAGCAGTGATCATGCGGACCTGAACGCATGGTAGTTGTGAGAGCAGTGAGTGTGTTCAATTCGGTAGTCGTAGGCAACCCAAAAACTGAGCACCTACAGACACAAGCAACAATCGATCTGAGAAGGTGCGAGCCATCGTTATGCTGCGTGGCTCACATGGGCGGCTACTGCAACTTTCAGTAGATTGCAACCGTTTACAACTTACTGTAAACAGTCAAAAGTTACAGTTAAAGTCAAACACTGCAGCGTACAATACTGTCTTTACACTAAAGTGTAACCATTTCCAACTTACTGTACCCGTACGGATAACGTCAAAGACAGTACAGCAGTGGCGTATCTAGGATCCGGTCAGAGGGGGGGCGCCAGGGAAAGGGGGGACCCTTACCTATTTTTTCAGCGCCGGCCTTGGGCCGGCGCCGAAAAAATGCCTTGGTCCCCCCTTTGGTAGTTTTCCGAAGTCTCCCTTTTTTGCCCCACAGCGGGTTTTAACACTGATTTTGGCATGTTTATACCCAATACAGCCCGCCGCAGGCGCCGCCAAAAGTGTTTTTGCGCTTTCTTGGAATAAAATTCATCGAAAATTCAAGGCCTCAATTGTTCTTTAGTCCCGAATATCACGTATTTAGCCTAAATAGGCCCGCCGCAGGCGCCGCCAACGAGGTTTTTAAGCTTCCTAGGTAAAGTTGCGTTGAAAATTTAT
>JNEY01000250.1:30928-52931 GCA_020875895.1 Aphelenchus avenae
CGCCGTCGGCGGCCGTCGGCCGGCGGGACGGGGGGGGGCGCCGCCCCGCCCCCCCCCCCCTAAATACGCTACTGCAGTACAGTGTACAGTACAGATTGAGTATCAACTGGCATGGACGATTGTGCCTGAGCATCAGCTAGCTTAGAGTGCGCTAGAGCATGGACATTAGTGGAGTTGAGCAGTAGCGGTAATGGCATGAGATTGTGTGAGGCAAACAACGGGAGACTCAATAGGAGTGTGTTTAGCAGGAGAAACATAAGATTTAGTGGGCCATTAACCAGACAGACCGACAACTAATTAGGCAATAAATTAATTTCACGCCTGTAACTGGCCAATTAATTAATGCCGTGCATTTACAGTTCTCAAACGAACTGAAACTCTTCGAAGTCAACGGAACAATGGCGAGCCTGTTGTCATTGGCGCGACAGTGTCAGGAGCAGGAGAACAACGAGGACGGCCACTTGGACGCGTCGAACGATGTGAGTGCCCCGCGCAGATTTATGACGCTCTCAATCAAGTTGCGCACTCCCCGATGGCGGACCGGAAACAGTGGGAGCAGCTGTTTCAAAATCGTCCCTGGAAATCTTGGGGATGATTCCTGAAAAATCTCGATAGTCATTCCGACAATAGTCGTAGCCATACATGGGAATTGTACAAGGCCTCGTATTCATCCTGGGTAAGCCCTGGTCGCCTCTACCTACAAATCCGGTAGGTCTCCATTGGAGGCCCACTAGGAAATCGCGAAAATTTTACGAAGATCGCGGAATTACCCTGAAGTTAGGAGGTCAGACCAAGTAGGCTCCAGCAGGACATTCCCATAATTCTTGAAGTCGCTTCTGGATGTCTGGGAAGCGATCCCTCTATTACGTCTAGGAATGCAGGAAGCTTCTCTGGAAAGTACAGAAAGTTATTTGAGGAAGGAGATCCAGGAAGGAAGATTATGGGGACCGTCCCCATCTCGATAGTCTTTCCAGCAACAGATTAGGCATGCTTGGAATCTTGAGGCCTTCCACCCATTCTGGAAATAAGTCGCCTAGTAGGGAAATAAGTCGCCTAGTAGGCCCTGTAAGTCTCCTCTAATAGGGCTTTTCCATGTGTATCTTGGGCCATTCCTATAATTCCTGGAAGCCCCTTCTGGAAGTCTGGGAAGCGACTCCCTCTATTACATTTAGGAATGCAGGATACCGTATTTTTTCGAATAGAGCCCCTGGGGCTCTATTTTTCATAAGGTCTCTCCGGGGGGGCTCTATTCAAGGGGGGGCTCTATTCAAGGCTGGGGCTCTAATCTCAAAGCCCTTCGCGGGCCGAAGGCACGCGAAAAAAATTGAAAAATTTTGCCTAAAATCGACAAAAATCGACCAAAAATTAGTCAAATTTTGATAAATTTAGTGAAGAATGGCAAGTATCCCAGTGTGTTCTACGTGTCTTAAAACGCATAATGGCAGTGTTTCCTCGGCATACCATATCTTGGAGGTACCTTCCATTCGGATACCTAAGGGTCCCCCTTTGGTGATGGGGCTCTATTCGAGGGGGGGCTCTATTCAAGGCTGGGGCTCTATTTTTCATAAGGTCTCTCCGGGGGGGCTCTATTCGAGGGGGGGCTCTATTCAAGGGGGGGCTCTATTCGAAAAAATACGGTACTTTCCCTGGAAAATCCAGAAAAGTATCCGAGGAAGTCGTCCCAGGAAGAAAGATCGTGGAGACTATTCCCTGTTACAGTACTGCAGTAGTGCTAACAGCGAGGTTTGGAACGTATGACGCAACGGCCCGAATGTGTGTTGCGACACTAAGTGCAGTAAATGCGCCACAACTACAGTAGCTTTTACTGTACCTCCAGGAGCCGAAACTCAGTCGGACTCGGCTGGCACTTACAGTAGCACCGTCAGTTACAGTCAACTAGCAATTACAGTAAAGTGGCATTGAGCCGCGGGGAGCATGTCCTTACGGCGCTAGTTCATCTTTGGAAATCGTTGATCTTTTTTTGACTCATTTTGTATTTCGGCTATATGTATTTTAGCAGTCCACCTCATCGACGTCGTCGATCATCCAGTCCGTCTTCAACGGCACCTGCAACACCTCCGCCTCGGACTTCATCGACACCGACGCTGACATCAGCCCTCTCGCGAAGGCCATCCGCCTCGACGCGTCCGCCTCGTCGGCCTACGAGAGTGCCACCTCTCCGTTCAACGAGAGCCTCGCCAACGGTCATGACCACAGTGGCGTGAACTCTCCGTCGGCGCGAAGCACTCCGCTCTCCGCAATTGGCCACAGCGCGCTGCCGACGCAGGTGCTCCAGCAGAAGAAGAACGCCATCGACAAGGCGATCCGAACGGCACGCGTCAATGACATTTTCAACAAGTGAGTCATCAAAAATGCGATTGAGGTCTTCTTCGTAAACGAACTCAAGGTTTGAGGTCAGCTCAATCTGATTGTTTCAGATTATCCCAGAAGGCCGCTGCGGCTACGAAGACCGCCGGTAGCAGCTCTTCCCCGATGTCGACGCCTTCTCGTCCGGTGACCTCCTCCATGAACGGCACCTCGTCCGCCTCAAGCTCCACTGCGGCGCGAAAGATGTGCACGGTGGAGACGCAGACCTCCGCCAGCGACTTGGCCGCGTCCGGAGGTAAGATTGTTGGTTACTTCAGCGAATCTCCGGAATATTCCTTCTCCGGAATTTTGTTTGCTTTTCTCCGTATTATTTTTCTTTTTGTTTATTTGGAAAATGGTTCGTTCTGCTTAGCTAAATAAAGCTCGATTTTTTAGGCGAGACGCCCCAGCAGCACGGCTTCGACAGCGGGACCGTGATCACGCTCAATGCGTGCCTGCAACCGACCGCCACGAATTGCAACTGCCGCGTGATCCGCGTATGCTGCTGCTCGGAGGACACCTGCAAGCAGACGGGCAAGAAGCGTCCCTACTCGGAGATCAGCAACGCAGATGGCGGCTCGTCCTGAGTGCGGAGCGCGCCAACCGAGTGCTCTCAGCTCTTGTCGGAGATCCTCCCATTGTGATTCGAGATTGTGATACACACATAGAGAGCGGGGCTGCCAGGCGTCTTTATTTGCAGAAATGTATTTTATTTCCATTTTTCATAGGAAAGGTTGACATGGCTGGCTAGGAGGTCACGTCCTACTGAGGTCCTCGCAAGAGGTCACGCTACCTAAAAGAGGTTCGGAGGTCACATGACGTCCGAGGTCCGTCCCCTGACTGGCAGCCCCGGCAGAGAGCCCGTCTACCAAAATCTCTCCTAGTAGTTCGTACTTACACGTTACTGTAACTCCGTACCAATCGTCGTCTCTGTACCGTTCCAGAAGAGCATTTTCCCGTCGTCACTGGTAGTCTCACTTCGTCACCGCGTTCTAAGGCCTTTTCCGGAATGTGTCTTCCATGTTGCCAATGCCTTCCTTTGTGTTACTATGTGCCTTTCGTCACCGAGCGCTCTCATTCGTTACTTCCCGTACGTCCTCAGCCTTTTGTATTTTTTCCCTTCCTTCCCAACACCACTTAATTCGTGTTTTTCGGAGCATGCGAAATTCTCCGACTGTTTTAGGACTGATCTTTGCGGAGAAGAAAAAAATCAAAATTAATTATTTTCGAAATTCATTTCGAATAATCGAATTCTCGTTAATAAACTAATTAAAATTAATAAGTTGGAATTAAAAAAAATTTTGGCAAGGTTGATTTTTTTTATTTTTTAATTCAAAGAAATTGTAAAATAAAATATCGGAAGAAAATTCCCGCTTGATCAGCCCTCACTCCGTCCTGTGCCTTCCGCTTCCATGCAAAATTGTTCTTTACAAAAACATCACTTCCGTCCTGCGTTTGTACCAATCCTACGTGCAGTAGCCTTCATTTTGTTCCCACCCATTTCATTACGTGCCCTCTCTGGTCATCGAAATACGAAATATATCATCACACACGTTTTGTCCCCTCACTCATTATGCGCCTTCCCGCACTCGAGGCGGTCCTAAGTATATTCCCTCTCGTACTGTATGCCTTATCACACAGAGGTTGTTGGAAACGGTTTATCACTTCACTGTTTGTGTGCAAGCCCGCCTATTTCTATGAGCAACGAAATAAAGGTATAGAACTCTGACGCGCTTCCACGTAAGGAGGTCCAGTATTGAGTTAGGAGTAGTGCGAAAGTAGCAGCCACAAGCCCTCTAAGGAGTTGACCCCGGTTGATGCGAGAGTTGGACCGTGAAACGGAACGGGTCGCTCCGTGACCCGTGCCGTCTTGAGAACGGAACGGCACGCCAGAGGAGTCAGAACGCGCCGTTTTCCGTTCCGTTATACCACGGGACGGAGCACGGAACGGCTAGGAAACTGATGCCGTTCCGTGGCGGTTTGGTAGAGAACGGGACGGAAAACGGCCGTTTTTAATGTCGTTCCGTGCTGGGTCTGTGCTGGCACGGCACGGAGCCCGGCACGGGGAACGGAGTCCTCCGTTCTGTCTAGGACGGAACGGAGGACTGCACGGCTGGGTAGGGCCAGGACGGAACGGGGAACGGCTGTACCCAACAAATCTAGTTTATGCCTAACAGTGCCTAGGTCCTACTTTGTTGTTTTTCCTACAAGCCGAATTTTTGCCCCCATAGGCGCCGCCAGAGCAATTTTATGCGTATGCGGCGAAAACACTCCAAGCATTCGGCATTGTAATCTAACACAGTCTTCAGCAGGCCGCGCCTGAGCAATTCTTAGGCTTAGTGCAAAGCATCTTTGATCCGGCGTGTCAGAATGAGAGGTCCGTTGGACGTCTTTACCGGTTCAGCCTGCATGCAGCTTTCCGGCTCGGCTTGTGAGAATGCTCTGCAGAATAGGCAATAAGCAGATGTGTAGAAGAAGAATTGTGCAATGTACAGCACCGCAAAGCTTCCGTCATTGCCAGACCTAGAATCCTTCTGGTCGAATGAGTAGGCTAATCACTCTTATCGATGAGCAATTGGTACGAAAGCCAACCAACTCGAGCTCTGTCTAAGCTGCTGTTTGGGGTTTAAACACGTGAAAGCACACGCTTTGCTGTAATATAAAGATTCTGAAGGCTACCCGTTTACTATGGTACTCATTACTCATTAGGAAGGCGCTCAGGTACTCATTACTTTTCTGGGATAGCAACCTATTTTGCACTAGGCATTCGCACAATTCATGAGTCGTTCATGAGGAAACGGATTTTCTCCGACAACGTTGGTTAGTTAGCCTAAGGGCCATCGTTCCCACAAAATTATTGTATTTTGGCATGCGGTTGTATATTTTATCTTGTAGTGTTTGCTAAATACACACTGCGCTATGTCATGTCACGATATTTGCGTTGTTTTGACGCATTTTTCTTGTTCCATCAAGTAGCAATCCTAAAACGGCGTCGGCTATCGACCGGCGTAATGGCCGACCTCTGTGGCGTTGCGTCTCAGGCAAGCCGCATTCGCGTCGGTGGCCAAGGTCGGCTTGGTGTATTTTGCAAGCACACACAACTTTCTATTTCCGCTCGTGTTTACCGGATGTATTTTAGCGTATAGCGGGTGCGTTTTACGCCATTTTAAGACATGCTGAAGCCGACGTATTTTAAGAAGCCGTTCTCCGAAAAACCGCTAATTTTTGGGGAGATTTTAGGGTAAATTCGAGGCACGCTGGTAGCTACCGTCCCGACGTGTTTGTTCAGTATTTGAGGTGTATTTACATTTATGGTTAAAACCATCAAGAGAGGTAGACAGTTCGTTTTTTGGAGAGTTACTCGGAGCACTCTGAAACACCAAAATATATGTATTTTTTCCAAAATCAAGCCTAAATTTGCGTCTTCTTCTTCCAGGTTTTGAAGGGCTTATCCCTTTCTTTGTTAGCTTTGTTCACTGGTTAGTCCAGAAAGCACGAGTAATCATCCCTAGGCATGCGCATACCTCAATAGCGCTTGCGCGAACATTTCATCGTGTTTTGTTGTCTTCGCTTGCTTTGAATAGACCGTTAATATTGCGGTGTTTTTAGACTACCCAACCGGCTCTCGTGAAGATGGCGGACGTGAAGCCCAACCACACGCTCTACATCAACAACCTCAACGAGAAGGTGAAGAAGGACGGTAAGTACCGAGCGGACCACAGAACGTCAACGCGCGAGAGAGATGTTGCATGGCTTCGTGGACATGTGATCCTCCAGCATGAGAGAGAGGTCGCGTGGGTGGCACTGTCGAGATGAGAGGTCAACGTATGCTGGTGCGCAGTTTCGTCCTGCGTCGGTCCTTTAACGGTCTAGAGAGTGGTGCAATCAGAGCTGGTCAGGTCTTGGCCCTGATACTAGCTCGGGGGTCTATGTACTGGTCCTGGTCCTCAAAAAGATTCCATCGGGCAGGTCCTGGTCTTGATACTATCCTAGTCATGTGATCTGAGTGTCTAAGTCCTTCCTGGTCCTGGTACTCAGAATGATGAGCCGAGCCCCTTGTGACGAGGCCAACAAGTAGGGATTTATATAAGTGGGGATTTAGGCAG
The DNA here is from genome assembly GCA_020875895.1 of Aphelenchus avenae. Lineage (NCBI taxonomy): Eukaryota > Metazoa > Nematoda > Chromadorea > Rhabditida > Aphelenchidae > Aphelenchus > Aphelenchus avenae. The sequence goes on from JNEY01000250.1 coordinate 37,402, forward strand.
GACTTTCATTCCCATCAAGATCCATGTGGGTGGTGAAGTCAAGATAGCTTACATATTTTAGGTCAATGTTTAAGAGCAGTATCGCACGCGCCTAAAAGCATTGCATGGGCCGAGCGGTATCGCATGCTCCTTACAGAAATGTATGCTCCTAGCGGTGGCAGACTCCTAGCGGTAACGCATGCTTCTACCAGCATGCATGCTCCTAAGGGTAATGCTCCTAACGGTATTACATGCTCCTTATGGTATCGCATGTTCCTACCGGTATTGTATGCTCGTGCAGGTATCGTGTGCTCCTAGCCGGTAGCGCATGCTGCTAGCGTCGGCATCAGTGGGAAATATGCGTGCCTTGTGAGGTCCGGATGACGCTAGTAGTGTCCTTATTGAAGGAGGTACTTTTGACCTCCGTGGGCCAAAAGTTGTGAGTCCGAATGCCTCAATAATTGATTGCTCTCTGCATGAAAGTGGCGAGGTCCGCAGCTTATGCGAGTAGGTCCGCATCGACAGGAGTGAGGTCACACTGACAATGTCCACATTGTATTTTAACGGACCTCAATTTCAGAGCTCAAGAAGGCGCTCTACGCGATCTTCTCGCAGTTCGGGCAGATCATCGACATCCTCGCCTTCAAGACGCTGAAAATGCGCGGGCAGGCGCACGTTATCTTCAAGGAGGTGAACTCGGCGGCCACCGCACTCCGCTCCATGCAGGGCTTCCCGTTCTACGACAAGCCGATGCGGATCCAGTTCGCGAAGGACGACTCCGACGTGATCTCCAAGGCCAAGGGCACCTTCGTGGAAAGGTGGGCAACTATTCAAATACGAAAGTGATGAGGTCGGACCTCAGGATTGTGTGAGCTCCGACCTCATAGAGGCGTGTCGACCTCTGGATTCTGTGAGGTCCTGTGGACAACTTCCGAAACACGGACATAGAGAGGGCGGGCCTCAGGAGGTGAGGTCCGACCGCCAGGGGTCCCAAAAAGGCGTGTTGATCTCCGGACGCTGTGGGTCCGACCACGGTCACGGAATGAGGTCCGGTCTCTGGGATCGTGTGAAGACCAACGGCCCATTAAAGGCGTGCCGACCTCTGGACCCTCTGAGGTCTGATCCCTGGACTCTATGAGGTCCGACCCCTAGCGCGGTATGAGGTTCTATCTCTCCTACTCTGCGAGATACAACCTCAGGTACAGAATGAGGTCCGACCTATGGTACGGTGTGAGGTACAACACCTAGGGACAAGGCTTTGCGGTTTAATTTTGAGGGGGGGAGGTCAAGAGCTCGTGCCACATAAGGACTTCGGTGAGGTCCGACCTCGCCAAGTGTGAGGTCACAACTCCCGAGGCTCTATGGACATGGTCCAAGATGTCGGGCTTGCAGAGTCCATATGGATTGCCTCACCTCATAAGAAAATGTTGAACTCACTTCTACACAGACTACCCCTAACCGAATGGTTTAGACCGAAGAAGAGCATCACGGCGCCAAAGAAGAAGAAGAAGGCCGCGGAAGCCGCGAAGAAGTCCGCCAAGCCGGGCGCCGCCGCGCAGCAGGGCAACGCGCCGCCGAACAAGATCCTCTTCGTGACGAACCTCCCGGAGGAAACCACCGAGCAGATGTTACAGCTCGTCTTCCAACCGTACGAGCTTTCTACTTTCCAAGCAAACTTGGTCTGCTGGTAGACCATGGAAGTCCCTGAACCTGCTCTTGCCTGAAAGCCAAACGTAGAAGTTGGATGTTGTTCAGGGACGCATTCTAGGCATATTCCTTGGATTAGCCTGGAAGCCCGGACCCTGGTCACATAAGGCCACCTGGAAATCTGACTTTCCTTGCAGGGTTTGTACTTTCCATGCAAATTAGTTCCTCCCGTAGGCCCTGGAAGTCTCAGACTTTGCGGCCCTGGAAGGCAAACCTAGTGATTCCCATTCTTTATTCTAGGGACGCAGTTTATACTAGAGATCGGCGAAGGCACCCCCGTGCCGTACCCGTGGTGCCCCCTCCCGTGCCATGTAGCCGTGCCGTGGTGGACCCAATAATGCCGAGCCGTGTACACTAACACGGCATAAAACACGGCTTGGGTTGGCACGGCTTGTTTTTGGCACCCGTGCCGTACCCGCGCCCCTGGTGGACCCTCCCGTGCCGTGTTGCCGTGCCGCATAATGCGGGTACGGGTTTGGCCCGTACCTTGGCATGGGCGCCGAACTCTAGTTTATCCATGTTCCATGACCGACCTGGAAGAATCGTGGTCCTGTGGACCAGGGGTTCTAGGTCCTGGACCGGTCCTGGTCGTAAAAAAAATCCTATGGGCAGGCCCTGGTCCTGGTACTGCGTAAAGCCTTCGATGAATCATAAATATTCCGGAACTTGTCCTGCTTCTTCCCGTAGTCGTAAGTCATACTACGCTTCCTTTAAGCACTCTGAAGTTCCATGGGGTCATTGCTGCCGCGTCAACATGCAGGTCCTTAAATACCTGAAAGGGGGATTCCCTACCAATGCTGGGCGCTTATCTCCGAAGACCAGGACCAGGACCCTCAGAACTACAGGACCGGACCATAATCTGCCCAGCCTGTTCTCCGAGCAGAAGAGATAATCCGAAAACTCTCTGGAGCTTCCTGGAATATCCCTAGTATACACAATGGAAGCCGATCCTTCCTTGGAACCAACCGGGTATCCTGCTGGGAATCGGCCTGGAAGTGATACCTTCATGGCTGGGAAACCACTTGAAGGTCGATTGCCATCCGGACCGTAGCTGGGGGATATCTGAAAGCTTCCTTGGAAGTTCCCGGAATTCCCTTGGATACGCACATGGATGTCACTCCCGAATCCCTTCTGGAAGTTCATAGGTAGCCATCCACGAAAGTGCATTTCATGTCAGTGTTGGCACTCATGCGTCAAGGCATGAGGCCCAGGAAGAGCTCTATATTGCCCCTATTCCAAAGATAAACTGTTCCACATTAATGGCTTCTCTTCCAGGTTCATGGGCCTGAAGGACATCCGCCTGGTGCCGGGCCGCACGGACATCGCGTTCGTGGAGTTCCACTCGGAGGACGAGTCGACGGCCGCGAAGAAGGCGCTCAACAACTTCAAGATCACGCCCAACCAGGCGATGCGCGTGGAGTACGCCAACAAGTAGAGCGCCGCGTCGCGCGGCGCAGCGCTGCACTCTCCTCCTTCCGTTCTCCAACCGATCTTCGTCATCCAAATCGTTCCTCGGTCTCTCCATTGTTGCACCTTTCGCTCGTAACTTAACCATTTGTTATTTCTCGCAAATAAATGCACTTTGAAAATTTCAGTTCAAATGAACAAAGGAATGCAGAGTAGAACAATGGTGTTATGCGGGTCAAAATTGTCATGCATGAGTAGGACAGTAGAGATGGCGCGGATATCCTGCCCCAAGCCGGTTGCCGCTACGATCTGAACCCCCTCCGAGCCGATTAGCGAGCCGAGAACAACAACGCTCGGCTCGGAGGCCAACTCTATAGGACAAGCAGGGGTACTCTGCTTGACCCGGACCCTAACTAGGCGCAGCCTTAGGCCCAGTCACGTTTGATTGCTCCATGGACGCTCTAAAGGCTTAATTTTGTAGGCTGAGATCTCTTTGAACCCATGCCTAGACCTTACCCGAATATACCGCTTGGTCGTTTAGTCAACGGCCGACTTATTTTGTTTTTATCTCACATGCCTTCTTTTTGTCGGGACTAACAGGCTAGCCTAAATTCTCTGAACCAAATCATTTAAAAAATAGTTTTATTACCAAGCTCGTGTTCGTTATGGCTGCAAAAGGCTTCTAGGCATGACTTCGTATAGACATGGCCTAGAACGCAGCTTGCGCTAAACATGCCACGATGATCGTCAAAAGGCTTAAACCGAAAGTGCTCGTCCCGCCCGTGTGATGACCGCCCTGCCCGGGGCTTCCTCCATCGCCGCCAGGGGGGGCGCCGCCGCCGTCGTTGCACCCGTTCGTGCTGCAGCACGTCAGATCGGCGGTGATGACGCCGGGAATATTAACGGGTGTGTCGCCGTCTTGAGTGCATTCGTTGATCACCTGCCCGTCGCTGTCGCCTTGCACTTTCCCGTAAATCGGATCCGCGTTGCATCCTCTGGAACAAAGTCAACCCAGGAGTAATAAAGTCCAGGTACTGTGAAAATATTGCGAAAAGCTGAATCGGAAGCGAAAGTGTTAAGCCCCCCAGGCACACTGAAAGTCGTAAAAGGTCGGTACGGCCAAACATAGTTGTGATACGGCAGCCTTTACAGCATCTACTACGACTCGTAGATCTACAAGCATACCCACTCACCACGTATAGTGCCGTACAGGGCAGAACGTACGACAGTACGGGCGCACACTACGTTACGGCTGCCGATGCTTGCTGGTGCTAGGAGCATCAATTCCGAATTTCCGCTCCCCCTCTGCGCAAAATGTTGCATTCCTTAGGGATTTGACAACTTCACCTTATACTTAGACGCCCTTACTTTTCCATACAGTAGCGTACTGCGTACCTTATTCTACGGAGCGGGGCACGGTACGGCGCTGGTCCAGTACGGGTTTTCGAACCATACCGTACGGGTACACTCGGACTCCGTAGTGTTCGGCACGGGCCGTGAGGAACGGTACCGTNTAACGGGCCGTTTTTTGGCACGGGAACGGGTAACGGCACGGGGGGGGGGGCCATACCGAACACTACTACGCAGTACTGTGCGGCAACATTCTCAGGCGAAAAAGCATCAGTACGGGAGGCCGTAGCGGCTTTAATTTTGATCCATACCGTACTCCGTACCGTTCTCAACGGTACGGAGTACGGTACGGGATGGTCAGTACGATACGGAGTGCGGTACGGGGCTGGGTACCAGTACGGTACGGAGTACGGTAGGCGGAGGGGGGTGTCGCGTCTATGTCTACTTCACCTTGCCTATGCCGTCTGGGACGTGATTAGGCGGTACCTGAATGCTACCTGAATGTCGCCTTAAGTTCGTCGCCCTTGTAATCCATGTCTTCGACGGCACTGAAGCAGAACTTGGCGTCGGACGTACTGCACTCCACGATCTGGTCTTGTGTAATCGTCACTACTTGACCGTCGAGCTCGCCGTAGGCTGAATGTACAAACAAATCTCTGTGCGAAGGGAACGAAGTGGCCATGCATTCAACGCCCTGAGCCCGGCCCGTAAGAGTGTACCTATGATTGTTCCAAAGCGACATTTTCTTGCCCTCCTAGGCGGAACACAACAGGAATGTCCCTGTATGGGCTCAGTTGTTTACGAATTCAGAAATCTGGCCTGGAAAATCGTCGGAATTCCGAAACGGAAAGTTTCTGCGAAAGCGGTGGCGGCTACGTATATGAGATCTTTGGATGTAAATGCGTTACCAAAGAAAACTTAGTAGAAAATTTGACGAAAAATGGTGAAAGTTTGCTTTGTTGGGGGGGGGGCGTTATTTCTAGGGCTATACGTCGGAATTCCGGCAGCTTTTTCGGGATTCAGTATTCTAAACTCGTCGATTTTATTTTGAGTTTGGACTAAAAAACCGATCGGAATTCTGGATTCAGAAGCCGGAATTACGGAATTCCAAGGCACCCCAGGAATAGGGCACTTTGAACTCAAGATCCACCTACCATAATAGTGGCATTTTAGGCCAAATACTTGCGTCGCAAGGGACACCAGGACGCAAACTGACAGTGGTCGCATTTTCGTGACTAGTGAAAGCTGCAGACGGCCCACCGTACTTCGCTTATAACCGACCGATTTTTAGTCACAAAACCGTGTTTCGGGTACAGTCACTGATAAGAGGCAACACTTGATCTCCACCATTAGTTGTGCTACGCACAAACTAGCCGGTCTCTGCGTGGAGCTGCGTCATCGTTTAGGTTGTCTACGCTGACTAATCATACCGCGCTTTTGACCACAGAAGACACACACCTTCTTTGGACGCTTCGTGGACGATGCGTAATTGCCTGGCTACTCTCCTAAGCTCCACTGGGGAAGGAGTGGGGATAGTGATTCAGTGCGTGCTACGTTTTTTTGGACACAAATTGCACAAAGGGTGCAGCCGTCAGTATGTTGTAGGGCTGAATCATGACGAGCCGCTACGGTGGGCATAGGTTAACTTTTGATGCTTTCCGTCATCCTTAAGTCCGTCTGATGACTCTGTGAAGATCTGCTCTCCGGACGAAACGTAAGGCGGAATCGGCACCGGTAACGGTATCTTCGGAATCGAAGTCGACACTCAGAGTCGGTCCATAAGACGCGTTCCAAGGATTTGATCGGACGTTCTCATGCACAGCTTCAGCACAGTTGTTTCTAGGGTTGAAGTTATGTCAGGGCAGCCCCGACTTGACCTGCAGGTCAGGTCAGGCTTTTTGCCCTGATGCCCTGAATCTTCTTTGCCCTGACCTGCAGGGCATGCCCTGAAATTCTGACCTGACCCGTTGCCCTGAAGTTAATCGACAACAGCGATGTGCACGATTTTATACGCTCAAATTGCTGTTATCTCACCAATAATGCAAGAAAAATGGACGTAATGCAGCAGTCAAGTGGAGAATGAAGACCCTGGAGGTAAAAGACAAAGGCCTGACCTGGCCCTATTCGCCAAACTGATGGGACTTTCGACTTGAGCTGACCTGCAGGGCATGACCTGAAATTATGACCTGACCTGTTGCCATGGACGGCCCTGATTTTTGGCTTGACCTCACCTGCAGGGCATGACCTGCAAATTTTGACCTAACCTGATGCCCTGAACTCCTCATGGTCGGTCCTCAACCCTAGTTATTTGACAACCAGAACACTGAAGCGCTTAAAATAAAACTCGAAAATGAAAACTCGCAAAAAAGCCTTCTAGCGATGTCACGTGGCGGTCTCCTAAGAACTCCCGCTACATATTAGTATGCTTGTTATTTGCGACAATGCGCATGGGTCCGCAACGAATGCGCGCGATATCAGAGGTTTCGTTTTACGCCACGTGGTGGAGCATCGGGGGGGGGGGGGGGAGAGAGAAATCAGGGTGGGTCATCACGGAACGGAACGGTGGGTTACATCACGGTCATCGGAAAAAAGAGCGAGCTTAGGCCGGCTAAAGAATACAACCCAACCCGTCCAGCTGGCGGAACACGCGTCCCTGAAGAAGTACGGGCAGGTCCGAAAATGTCATACAGCAGGTCCTGCCAAAGATACGCTTAATGTTTTTCGGCCTGCATGACTTGCATAGACAGGGATTCCCTGCTTGCGCCTAACCCTATTTAAGCTCAGCTTTAAGCCAAGTTGGTGATGGTGGCCCTAGGGACAAGCTAAAGGCTCTCTATGTTGTAGACGATTGATCTTAACCAATGCTTAGACCAGACCGGATTTTGCCGCTTGGTCGATTAGTCAATGTCTGAACAATAGTGTTCCATAATCCATGGTTCTTTATAGAAATAAGCACGCTAGCACGAATCCTGCTACTAAGTCATTTTATTAACAGGCACGTGTCCTTACGACGTGAATGCTTAGGGCTTTAGTAAATGACACTTCAACAGAGTCGCTCCAAGTCGGCAGACGTGAGTTGTACGGGTTCCCGTAGACGAGGCTTAGAATGCGGCTCGCGTCAAATACACGACGGTGACCTCGAAAAGGCTTAAAGCGATAGTCCTTCTACCGGCCGAGTTGCGACGACTTCCGTGCGTGTCATCATCGTCGCCAGGAACGACGCCATCAGCGACGCTTGGTCGATTAGCCAATGCCCGAACAACAGTGTTCCATAATTCATGCTATTTTGTGTGAGCAAACACGCTAGCTCGAATCCTGTGGTTGAGTCACATTTATTAACAAGCAGGTGTCGTCACGACTTGAATGCTTAGATGTTTTGGCGAATGACACTTCAATGGGAAAGTCGGCCGAAGGGATTTAAATAGGATACCTTAGACGTGGCCTATAATGCGTGTTGCGTCAAGTACGCGACGGCGATCGCCAAAAATCTTAAAGCGACAGTGATTCTGCCGGCCGAGTTGTGACGACTTCCGTGCGGGCCATCATCGTCGCTGTGAACGGCACCACCATCAGTGTTGCACCCGTCCGTACTGCAGCAGGTTAGTAAGTCGGCGGAAAGGACACCGGGAATACTGATAGGCGTTTCTCCATCTTGACTGCATTCGTCGACTGTCATTCCTTTACCGTCGCCTTGCAGTTTTCCATAGATCGGATCCGCGTTGCAGCCTCTGGAAAAGCTAATGCTTTCTCGTGCACCAAACATTCTTCTATCCTGCCTTCTGTAGGACAAATTTTCAAGAGAAAGACTTCTTTTTTTTGCAGCGTATTGACCAAAGTAGTACCGGAAGTTCAAAGATACCCAAGGCAGGGGGCACATGGAGGCATTCGAGCGTCCGTTCTCGACGGGCTTATTCGTCCCCTCAAGAGGCAACAGAGATGCTTACCCGAACGTAGCCTTCAGATCGTCGCCATTGTAGTCGATGTCCGCGAAGACGGTGAAGCAGAATTTGGCTTCCGCTGTACTGCACTCCACTAACTGGTCCTGCGTCAGCGTGTCTCCTTGACCGTCGATCTCGCGATAGGCTGAATACACAAAAACAGGTCTGGTACAGCGGAATACTGCGCTCAACGCATGGTTTGTTGCTTGGATTGCTGGAGGGGGTGGGCTCTTTTTTAATTTTATAAATTACAAACAATAATTTATGTTATTTTATTTACTGAATTTTTAAAGTATAATTTAATGCAATTGTCTATCATCAGGCTCCAAACTGTGTTTGCGGCCCAGTCACTGATAACGAGGAACACTTGATCTCTATCCGTAGTATGCTACGCACAAACTAGCAAGATCAGCGGAACCTGCGTCGTCGGGCCAACTGGCTTGGCTGACTTATCGAATCGCGTGTCTGTCGGCTGAAGATGCACCTTGTGGGACACTACGAGGTAATTCTCGGTGTGCTCTCTTAGCCTCACGCGATGAAGAATAAGGGCAGGGATTCTACTTCTACCTCTACCGGGTAGAAATTTGAACTTCTACCTCTACCTCTAATTCTACCTGATCGAAATTTTAACCTCTACCTCTATGTAGAGTAGTACTCGGGTCAAACAAATAATTATTTGGGTTTATTCAAATAAAAGCCATTCAAATAAATAAATTATTTGTTTGATTATTTGTTTGATTGAATTTCGAGAAATTATTTGATTGATTGATTCAAATAAAATAAATTATTTGTTTGATTATTTGATTGGTTCCGTCCGCGATTCAATGGCGTACTCGCCTTAAAGCGCGCAACCTCATCCAGGTAGAATTTATGGATCTGAGCCCGCAAAAGAGTGAAGTGTTGCTATTTCTCGACCCAGTTTGCCCATTTTGCGTGACCGGTACAAGCTGCTGCGTCATACACGTTACATTTATTTGGATGAATCAACTAATTATTTGTTTGATTATTTATTTGCTTGATTTTCGAGGAATTATTTGATTGATTGATTCAAACAAAATAAATTATTTGTTTGATTATTTGTTTGATTGAATTTCGAGAAATTATTTGATTGGTTGATTCAAACAAAATAAATTATTTGTTTGATTATTTGATTGAATGTAAATCCCGAGCACTAATGTAGAGGTAGAAGTAGAAGCATACGTACCGGTAAACGGTGACCTTCGTTTTAATCAGTAGGAACCAGGAACTGACTGAAGGTTTGTGCACTTTCGCACAATAAGAATTGTGCAGAAACGTCTGCCCACTGCTTCCACTTGGCCAATAAATGAACCTCTCCCTGTACTTCTACCTCTACCTGGCCTTCTACCTCTATGTAGAGGTAGATGGAGTGCAGGTAGAAGTCAAATCACTGGCCGAACGCAGCACGTCACTGGACTTCTGGCGTCTTCTGTCGAAACTATTGCTCATCATGTGGAATTGGTATTAGGTATCAGTCCAAACGACCGATTCCGTCGATTCGTGTCGATCGTTTTCGCGATGCTATATGAATTTAATCATCATTTTTATCGTTTTATCATTCAAGCTAAATAGGCTAAAATAGTTAATAAAGGCTACCCTTTGCCATTTTAACGTTACTTTAGTGATTTTAGGTCATTTTGATCATTTTTAGAGCCATTTTAGAGGTCCACCCCTGTTCCCGACCTCCACGCCATACAATGAAAAATCCTGCCTACGGCCCTGGTACCATTACGTTGACGTATGCCGCGGTTTTTGTCCGAATGCCAGGCCCGGAAAATTTGTAGATATCCCTTGCTGGCTGTCCCGAAATGCCTTCACTGAAATCTGCTATATACGGCTTTTGCTTATATTTTCACTCATTGTTTTAGACGGCCATGAACTCCTTCTACCTATCAATGTTCGCCTTCTGCACGCAAATTTCTGATCCAAAAATTGGCGGAACTTATATGACGCTACTGGACTCACGCTGTATAACCTCGGCTACAAGTGGCCGGTGACGTTGGTCCTTAGCGTTGCTGACCTGTTGACGACGAAGGACTGCGTCGAAAAAGGGACAAGGAGGTAACGACCGGACGAATGTTGTCCTACCCGGGAATGACACATACATTCCGGCGCTCACTTTTAAGGGACATGATTGTCCAAAACCACGCAAAATGATTATCGTCATCGACCGCAACATCCGCGGAAACGGCTGCGACACCTATCCGTGACATGAATTTCCTCGAATAATTCCCCTGGGGAATTGTTGTTCGGATACCCCCCCCCCTAGAGGCAGCGGGGAATTATTCGAAGGTGTGATGTTAACAAGCTCACGTTTATCACGGCTGCAAAAGGCTTCTAGACAAGACTCACTTATTATTTATTAATAAATTTCTTTATCTTATACGGGTATGGCCGAGAAGAAGTATGCCACGACGATCGTCAGAAGGCTTAAACCGAAAGTGCTTGCCCCGGCCGAGTTGTGATGGCCTCCGCGCGGTCCACCACCACTACCACCACTACCAGGGTTTCCGCCGTCGTCGCCGGGAACTGCACCGCCATCGTCGTTGCATCCATCAGAGCTGCAGCAGGTTAGATCGCCGGTGAAGACGCCGGGGATGTTGATGGGTGTGTGGCCGCTTTGAGTGCATTCGTTGATCACCGGTACGTCGCTGTAGCCTTGCAGCTTCCCGTAAATCGGATCCGCGTTGCAGCCGCTAAAACGATTCAGTTTAAAAATCGTCGAGAATGATGCCGTCCCTCTTGCAGCGTAAATGATCGTAAATTGGTAACTGGCAAAATTGGGCCGCTGATTTGTTTGGCTAGAGAAAACCCAACGTGCTGCAGAAGTAGGCATACCCAAGCTAAGCCTGGGGACTTGTTAAGTATGGTACGGTAGAGTTAGCGGGTACAGCCGGGCTCCGTGCCGTACCAGGACGGCACCAGGACGGAATGACGCCCAGGACGGCCGTTTTCCGTCCCGTTCTCCACTGAAACGGCAGGAACGGCGCAAGATTTCCGCTGTCCCGTAAGCCGTCCCCTACTAGGACGGAATGGAAACAGGCTCGTTCTGACACCGCTGCCGTGCCGTTCCGTTCTCAGGACGGCACGGAACACGGAACGGGCCGTCCCGTTTCACGACCCGCTAACTCTATGGTACGGCTTCACTCATCAATCGGCTTTACTACGGCATATATTCGCAAGCATGAGCCCTCCCGTATAGGTACAATTCTAGGCAGAAACGTACGACAGTAATACCACATTCGGTACGGCTGCCGGATACGAGACGGGCAATACAAGAGAGGTATTTCAAAAAATTGTTTTTCAAGAAACCTAGTTTCGTATTTCACAACCGCGTAGGGACCATGGCTGGGCGGACATTTTTCAGCGGCCGACACCCAGATCAATACCACCAAGATGCCGAGAACGAGACCGCCCAGCCGTGGAAGGCTCGTGGCGCTACCTGAATGTTGCCTGAAGTATGTCGCCGTTGTAGTCAACGCCTGCAACGACGGTGAAGCAGAACATAGCGTCGGCAGTACTGCACTCCACGACTTGATCCTGCGTAAGCGTGCCTCCTTGACCGTCGGCCTCGCCATATGCTAAACGTACGAAAGGTTGCCCATGACCCGGGATCAGTCAGGGATGGGTTCAGATGGGATTTTCACTTTTTAATGCCATAGTCAAACCGGAGTTCAGATTGTTAGCCGGGACCGTCCAAAAAGAATTGTGCTTCTCAAAGGGGAAGAGGCGAGGGGCGGTCCCGGAGCTGGCAGAGCCTTTACTGATGCACTTGTAGGACAAAGCTCTAGCTTTGAGTCGTTCGCGACGATTTGAATGTCCGATTCGCTTACCATAATAGTGGCATTTCAGGCCGAAGACCGTCGTCGCTAGGCTCATTATGATGCAAGCTGACCGTGGGAACATGTTTTGCTTTTCGTCTCTGAGGGGGGAACGCTTTTCGTCTCCGAACGATGAAGAAGACCCACCGTACGCCATTTATGAAGGGCCGATTATTTATCACAGAAACTGTGTTTATTGTGCAGTCATTGATAAGAAGAAAGGCTTTGCATGCTACGCATAGCAGATCTCTGCTTTGAGCAGTGTCACCGGGCCAGTTGACCGGGCTGACTAATCACATCGCGCTTTTGACCACAGAAGACGCGCCTTTTGGGGACGCTGTGAGGACGATGCGTAATTACCTGTGTGCTTTCCTAACCATCATTTGGTGAAGATACGAACGTAGCGACTCAGTGAGTGCTACACGGCTTCGAACATTCATGGTGGCGATGTCTGTCAGCTTCGTGTAGAGGTGAGTCATTCTGCAGGTGCGTCGGAACCTCAGTTTACTTTAAGTGCTTTCCGTCAACAAACTGACCGACTCGCACTCGGCTATAGGCCTGGGAGGTGACCGGAATCGAAGGCTTTGGATTTTGGTCATTACGTGGAATTGGTACTGGGTATATCAGTCGAAACGTCCGATTCTACCCATTTCTGTCGGTCGTTTTCTCGACGCATAATGCCTTTAGTCGTCGCTTAGAATGACCAAAAATCCTTATGCACTAAAGCGCGGGTGTATGTCCGTCCCCCAAAATGTTTTCGCTATCAAATTTTCAAGTCCTGCTTCCATGCGATAGCAATGCGGTATGCACGCATACGGATAGCCAGGGTGCTGTTGGAACATCACGACGTATCTCAAATAAAAGCCTTTGGGCAGTTGACTACGAATCATTCTTCAGTTTGCTCCCAACACCCCCTTGACACCTATTAAAAGGAGGTCAACCCGGGGTTGACGTTGGGACGTCATTACGTACCTTAAATGAAAGCCCTTGATGAGCTCATTACGAACCATTCTTCATTTTGGTCCCAAACATACTTCTGAATCCACTTCGCGAAAGTGGATTTTCCCACCACATCGTGAATTCACAAGTGGTCGGGTTTCCACCCGCTGCGTTAAATTCACGAATTGTGTGGAAAACTGACCAGTTAATGAAAGTGGATTTATCGACCACTTCGTGAAAGAGGATTTTCGAATCTGGGCAACCTAAGCTCAAGCCAAGTCTGAATAACCTAAGCCTGAGCCAAAGCCTGCCGGCGCGAAGCACGCCGCGTAGGGGTAGGCTAGTCCTAAGCCTAAGCGGGGGTATGCTAGTCCTAAGCGGGGGTAGGCTCGTCCTAAGCGGGGGTAGGCTAGTCCTAAGCGAGGGTATGCTAGTCCTAAGCCGGGGTAGGCTAGTCCTAAGCGGGGGTATGCTAGTCCTAAGCCGGGGTAGGCTCGTCCTAAGCAGAAGTATGCTAGTCCTAAGCCGGGGTAGGCTCATCCTAAGCGGGGGTAGGCTCGTCCTAAGCGGGGTATGCTAGCCCTAAGCCGGAGAGACACTTGTTTCACGAAGTGGTGCAGAAACTCACTTTCATGAAGTGGTCGATAAATCCACTTTCACGAAATGGGTTCGGGCAGCGATTTTTTACCGTTGCTTGTACCCCAAATTTGTCAAGTTGTCCACAAAACCAGTGGCGGATACGGGTCGCGGTCAGCGCGTAAATTCTCCAACATTCGCGAAATAGACTAACCTACTTTCTTAACCACTTGACGGATGTCGTGTGCCATTAGTGACGTATGCTGTCCTATTCCAGGCAACGCAACTGGGCATGCATTTCACTTTAGCCGGCCTAGCTGCGGTCCATATCTGCCTATGTGAGCACCATAGATTTTCTAGGCGCTCCCTATGAACGTTTTGCAGGGCTTCAGCCTCGGCTTCGATCGGTCCTTTTTTACTTCGGTCTTCGGTCTTCTGCTTCTGTTTTAAATTATACCTTCGGCTTCGGCTACGGCTGCTGACCCGAGGAGCACCAGCAAGAGGTCGCACTAAGCAGAGACCGCCTTTAGAGTTCCAGAATTCCGATGATTCTCGAAATTAACATTTGGATTGAAAAGGGCGCCTTCCCTATTCAGAAGAAGGACATAAGACGAGAAGAACAGTGCGCACGCGGTTCGATTCTGGCGGAAGCCCTTATCAGCTGAGCATAGAACATTAAAGCAACGATTGCGGGACCTTTTCCCATGAGCTGCTGCTTCCGTCCTTCCTGAGTATTCGCCCCATTTGAGAGGATGCGTTTGTTTTCGGTTTTACTCGCATTATTCCTTGCAAGGACGGGAAATGGCCTTTTAAAGTGTCACTACTATGGTAAGTGCGCTACAGTGCATGCCTAATTTTAATTTCTCGATATGAAATATTTTTTGACAACGAGTCTTTTTTCAACTAGCACATTAACCACTGCATTTCGTTTAACATGGTAATTTTAGAGAGAAAATTGTTAGAGACGTAACTAAAATTGATTTTTTCAAATTTCATTGGATCCAACTTAAATGTTTCTTGAATATTACTGACTCTATTTTACTTTACGTTTTTTACTTTATTTCATTGAAAAATTATCGAACGTTAAAAGGGAACATTTAAAAAATCAATAAAATGACGTTAATCCGATTCTATTTTCACTTCCTTTCCCCGGACAAAAACACGTTTCAGCATGGCGTCTTCCTGTTAAGCAAAACTCTGCTTCGTTCAGTCTTTATACCGCGGATTTCGCTGTTCTTTTAGCCTACGTAGCGGTCAACGGTTACGGAGGTAATGTGACTAACGACACGATGGTGGAATGCAGCGTGGCTAAAGCGAAGTTCTGCTTCACGGCAGTCGCAGACATCGCCCGCAGAGGCGTTGAAATCAGAGGGATTTTCAAGTGAGTAGTATATCATTACCCGCCTACAGGGACGGTTCGAATCGGAGCCTATTTCGGTTTTGTCGGATAAATTTATTATTGCTCTTTGCTTTTTTAATACAATACAAATTCTAAAGGTTTAACAAAATGTAAAGTATTAAAACAAAAATAGTCCAAGGTTTTTTTTCGTTCATAGTGGATTCCTACCTTCGTGCGAGAACTGTTTCGTTATTAGCTTCCTGAAGTTTCCGCAAAAAAACTAGCCAAAATTTCTTCTGTCTGTCTAAGCAAATTAGTTTCCGTCTGCCGTTTTGAATTTGGCGAGAATTCGTCGTTGCTTTTTGTTCCACGGCAAAACAAACGCTGCCATTTTTGGTACTAGTAGCATATGCGAGGGGGGGGGTCACGTTTGACTTGTCCCCACTAGGGGGAGGG
>JNEY01000250.1:52986-64357 GCA_020875895.1 Aphelenchus avenae
AGTGCGTGGGGCGGGGGGGGCACCTAACCCCTAACCCCCCCCCCATAGTGACCCTAAAGAATTTTTTTTCCTCATATATACTACATATAAGAAAAAAGTATTGACGCCCCATGCGCTACCTAGAAAAAGTGACCCCACCCCCCACAAAATAACCTGACCCCACGTTATGTTACTAGTACCCCATTTTTTGGGCGGACACGTTAAAGATTGCGTACGAACCCTCTTTCTCAAATTTAATTCTGTGTTATGTTTATCAGACGTTGTGCCGACATTGTTCAGGCTCGCTGGCAGCCAGCTAACGAGACGTTTCAGAGGCTGCAACGACGACCCCGTTTACGGAAAGATAACGGCCCTTAAGAATGATACAGTGATTGACCAGTGTGCTGCAAACGGACACACGGCTTACTCGGTCCCTGGCTTAGTTTCGGCGGACATCTACTGCTGCGACAAAGACGCGTGCAATGCGGAGACGCCTGCGTTTCCGACGACGGCAACCGTGCCCGCAATGGCCACTACGGTCGGTGGAAATGGTGGCGGTGGTGGCGGCGGAGACCAGCACAGATCAGCAAGTTCCGCTACCGTCGGGTTGTTCACTGTTGCCGCCGTAGTGGCTGTCTCCGCAATCACCAGAACGATGTTATGAGGCCCACTCACACGTAAACGCTCTCACAAATGCGAATGGTTTCTTCTTTTGTCGATACGTCGCGAATAAACGTCGTTGAACGTACGATGTGTGTAGCCTGTTGAGTCAACGCCGGTGGTGCGGAGACGCAGCGTAGCGTGATCCGAGGTTCGCCTTCAGTGTACGGCTTCGAACAATTTGGCTACTTAGCGCTATGAGTCGTACCAACTTGACCCTTGGTTCCTTTTTTCCGACGGCGACGACACGCTAAGTAATCTTTAAAATCCAATGGGGCTGTCCAGAAATATCATGAGGGAGGGGGAGGGGGGCGGGGGGTGTCAGCCAGTTTGTTAACCATTGTTAACTTGGGGGAGGGGGAGTCAAGGGTGTGTTTACGTCAACAGCGCGGGGGTGTAGCGGAGGGGGGGGGGGTCCAATAATCGCTTTGTGAGTTATATCAGCATAACATACTTTGTGGACAGTCCCAAAGCTCACTGTGAATTCTGAACACCCGCGTAAATACCTTGTTAGGTTAGCAAGTCCGATTCCCCCCAGCCGAGAGGTATGTCCCAAATCAGGAATATTTGGCGAACGGAAGTCGGGAAATTACAGCATTTACTGAACGTACATCATGGAATGTCAAATGTGTACTATGTAAACCATCAAAGAATGTGGATAATGATGGGCTAGGCGTCGCGGGTAAGGGGACACAAGATCTGCCTTACGCAAAGTACAAGATAGGTACGTACAAGGTGGACTAACTAGACTGTTGCCCGAAAAAAAACGAAAAGGAAATCAGCTTGAAATTACAAACATTCTTCTAAGAATCGTTAACATTATCTTCGGAAGGGGGAGGGGGTACGGGTTTTGCTACCGTTCTTCGTTTTGTTTTATAGTCTTAGGTGTCTTAGCCTAGACAACGTTTGGCCTAGGAGTGCGCCACGCAAATTGGCAGCGACGCGCTCCTCGCTGTACGGCCGACGCCGCCTGCCTGGCCGATGTAGACACTCGGCATCACACTTCTGGTCATCGACGGCCTCTGGTGCAGCTCACTGACTCGAGTGACTGCAGCTCCAGAGGGCTGTCCTGTAGCCTTCTTGCGTAGGAATCTGTAGAAGTTGAGGGTGTACTGACGGTACTCGCCGAGAAAGGCCAGCGTGAAGATGGCGTCGATGGTCGGCTTCAGCGCGAAGATGAGTCTCACGGCGTACGACATTTTCGTGTGCAGCTCTGTGCTAAATCGGCTACGTGGGTCATATGCTCTACATTCAAGAAATTTGTCAGCATGTACCAATGGCTGCCTAAGAGACTGAAGGTGTAAGGCTAAGCCGAGACCACAGCGTATCCTAGAATGAATTCCTTACTCTCGAATGTGTCCGAAAACTGTTGCGATGCTCTAATTCAAGTCCCGGAGAGGCGCTTATATCGCATGGAAAGGTTGGTGTGAGTTTAAGTCTTTGCCTCTACTAGGAACTAAGTCTGGTCCTAAGGTGTCGTAGTTAGCTTCTAGGGCCTACGTCGGTGATAAGAGTAACCAGTGGTCTAAACCAAGCACCGAAAATAGCGCAATCCATGGTCTAAGCATAACCAGAAGCATAGACTTAGTTTATCGAGATGTTAGTCGCAAAAAACTAGCCTACTTAGGGCTAGCTCTAAACCCAAAATCTCGCATCTCCTAACCGTAATTGCCTAAAGTTCGCCTCAAAGAAACCTCCTGAGAGCGTCTCTAGTCTTCCAGCCTATAGTAGAGAGTAAAAATTTTGAATACTTACTCGACGTCGACCACTTCGTGGACCACCAAGTACACAGCGAATGGAACTTGCAGCAGGCATGGACCGGCCGTGAACATGATCAGTCGAGCGAGGTTCTTGCTTGCCCGGTCGTCCTGCAGAAGAAGAAAGTTGGCCTCTTTGTGACCGAACAAACTACCTTTTTGTTGGAGTTTTTCACGTAGCCATTGCTCTTTCTGTAAAGCACCGAAAGTGCGACGACGCTGACGACGAGCTGTCCGATGTAGAGAGTAAACGTCGCGGACATGTACAACGGGCTGCTCCACGTGATGGGTCCGGTAGCCGTCGCGGCGTTGACTACTTGAATGACCAGCGGCACCGCGTCTAAGAAGAGCCAGTATTAGAGGGGGTTCACAGAGGGTTAAACAACGGTATGACTATTTGACAGCGAACATCTTTTAAATAACTTTAGCAGGGGTCTCCGTGAGCCCAGGTTCGGATGTTTATATTCGTGCACAGCACAGTTTAGCATAAATAGGATGACTACAGAATTAAGATAAAAAAAGCGTCTTCTGAAAATAGGTTAAAAAGACTAGGATAAAAAGACTAGAAGAAAAAGGTCACCGCATACATCAGAATAAAATCGAGGCCATTGAGGGCCACCCCTCAAGTGTAGCATACTCGATTCACTAGGTATCGGACTCGGACTTCAGGTAATACTCAAAAAGTTGCGCTCTGCATGGGCCTATGTTTGGACGATTAGGGCTAAGCTGCGGCGGTCAGCTTATCTAGCTAGGGCCTTGCCCTATTTCCCCTTTTGGCGACAAGTTCTCCGCAAATAGGCTTACCCGAAACAAGCGCGATTCCAGCAAACCTCCAAGCCGCCACTTTGTCGCTGATGCGCTGCGTGCTGTAGCAAGCGACGATCGACATGACCATCATCGGCAGCAGGGAGCAGTTGAACGCGAGCATGCCGAAGGAACGCACAAAGTCGGCGTACTTGAAGACGGGCGTGCGAACTGAAAAAAGTTATTAAAATCACGTATTACCACAAGGAAACTCCAGCTCCGAAAAAAGCGTTCTTTTGTCCTTCGATGAGATCTCGAATGTGCGGTTTTTCGAGAAAATGGTAAAGTTTTAAAAATTTCGGGTTTTGGCTGCCACGTTTTCCGTTTTTCACCAAAAAAATCTGGCCCATTTTTTACTCTCGTTTTTTTGTGTTTTAGTCTAAAAATGGGAAAAAGAGGACAGAACCGTGCGGAGGATGTTTAGCTTACGTCCAGTTTTCTGCATGAACCCGAGCAACCGGACGTTCGTCATGGGATAGTCGTAGAGGAAGGAGACGACGGCGTGAACGGCGTCGAGTAGCATCATGTTGACGGTGAAGATTCTCGGTCCGAGGTTGAACTTTGCTCGGTGACGGACGGCCGAAAGGCTCAAGACTAGCGCGACCAAGGTGATTCCGAGGATGTCGATCGGTACGCACCACTAAAGTCGCGTGCATATCACTAGGTAAGCTTCTCAAATGTCATCGGGAAAACTGCTCAGTGTCATGTATGAACCTTTAAACACTACAAACATCTATTCGCTAAAAGGTGTAATACATTTTCCCTACTACTCTTTTGAAACGCTCAAATGTTTTGTTCGAATTACGTCATAAGATATTGGGGTCCACCACGACTACGCCCATGGCTAGTTCCCTTTGCTGACGATACCAGACGGAGGACTAATCCTAGACGCTATGGCTCAGAGACCCCCCCCCCCTCTCTGGTCCCTTTGCCTACAACAAGTTTATTTTCCCCAGTAGGTTATGGTACAGGGGAGAAGGGAAGCCACTATCTTACATAAAGTGGATTTCGCGGGCACAAGTGACATGAAAATGAATTTGGGCCGGTTTTACTTCACGAAACCCCACCATCAGCTTCGCATTTCATCAAAACGCGGAGGAAAACCCCGTAACGCAGTCATTTTGCAGGCACCCTGTCATTCTTCCGGTGCATACCGCGTAGACAGCGCGTGATTCGTCGTACATCTCGGTGTCGTCGATTGCTGCCGCGTCGGTAACGTTCGTCGGTGCTGTAGTGTTCAACAAAGCCATCGCACTTGAGAGTAAGACCCACAAAGTGGGCTAATTCAAACGGAAGGCTACGCCGTTGTGTGGCTTCCTTTTATACGGAATACGCCGAACTTCAGAATCACTTGATGATGTGACATTTTGGCGAGAGCCCCAAGGAAACTGCCAGTTACCGATCTCCCAGGCACGAACGCCGCGGAAATCGCCTATTAGAAACAGGTATTTAATGGTAGCGTTGGGCCTCCTCTGGGTACGACCTGATGTTGGACCGACCCAGATGTCAGCGTTTTCAAAATTACAGCCCCCATTTATGGAAAGTAGGCGAAATGAGGGGATGCGAAGGAGGTAACCTCGCGAGGAAGCGAAGGAGGTAACCTCGTGAGGAAGTGCAATATGCTAAATTCGGAGCCCGCCAGATTGCTGATGCACTAACAAGAACAGTGAACTAAGGGGGCTAAAAAAGAACGCCGCTCACATGTTGATAATTGCTTGGTGGTCTTGGTCGTTAGGGGCCATCCAGAAAATATGTCACGGTGACATGGGGGGAGGGAGGGTCCAGCAAATTGTGACAAAGTGTGACATGGGGGGAGGGTGGGTCCCGGCCGGCGTGACGTCACACTAATCACTAGATAAAATGGCCCGCCGCTAGGCGCCGACAGAAAATTTTTTTCATGTTTTGTCAGATTTTCGTCTAGGTTTTCGTCAGTGTCGCCTGCGGCGGGCCATATACCGGTTTGTACATCGCTTAGAAAGGTAGCCACGACTTTTTTTTGGGCAATTGTTATGAGTTTTTGCGAAAAATAATGTTGCGAAAGTTGCCTTTGGTGCCCCTTACCAACATAAGATATTTTTGGGTTTGTCACGGTGACATAGGGGGGGGGGGGAGGGAGGGTCCAGGAATTTGTGACAAAGTGTGACATAGCGGGGTGGGTGGTCCAAAAAACGGTTTGTTCGCGTGACGTATTTTCTGGATGGCCCCTTAGGGCTGGGGAAACTTTTACTTCGGCTTCGATTCTTCGGCTTCGGTCAAAACGGCCATGGGAATCGAAGGTTTTCGATGGTCTTTACTGGCTCGCCGCAGGCGTTACCCTCCAGACTTCGGTGGATAATTTGACATTTTTTAGTAAAAATATGCTCATCTGGTGCCTAGCCGGAGGCCATATTGGCCCACGTGCGCATCATATATTTCCTGGGCGCTTCCTACAACCTTTTTGCACAGCTTCGGCTTTGGTCTTCGGCTTTTAATTTTGCCTTCGCTTCGACTTCTTTCCGGTACCCGAGTTGTCCCCAGCCCTAGGCTGTACCCAGACTAGGTACTTTCGGTAGAGGTAGGCACAGAGGGCGTGATCCCGACTGTCTCTTTTGGTGGTAAAATTGATGTTCTTTTCCCGTTTCTTGACCTGGAAAACCGGAGAAAATTTTTCCGAGATCTCGGTCTTTTTGGAAGGCAAAAAAACACGTGTGCACCGCTAAAAAGAACTTTGAAAGTCTTAGAAGACAGCTCTCGTCGATGCTAACGTTAGCAATGACCTGGACCGCCCTCCACTGGGTGTCGTTGGTTAGCATTGGCCTTATCCCTCATGTTATGCTAACGTTATTTCCTGGGCGTTGCCTCAATTCACGGCACGTGAAAGTCACCCAGACTCGGGAGGCCAATATTGGCTTAAGTACTTCAGCTGACCAGATGGAATCGCGCTATACGCCGACACATGTCATGTAGCCGAGGTTTGATCCTAAACTTGGCCATCCAAGACGTGATCAGCGATCAGTTACCGTATTGGTTCTAATATAAGACGATGTCTTCTATTTTTCGACGGTCAAATTTTCGAGGTTTTCGCAAAAGTCGTAAAGGGTCCCCCTGTGGATTTAGCAAAATTTTTCGAAATTTTACCGACAAAAA
This sequence comes from Aphelenchus avenae, assembly GCA_020875895.1. NCBI lineage: Eukaryota > Metazoa > Nematoda > Chromadorea > Rhabditida > Aphelenchidae > Aphelenchus > Aphelenchus avenae. The sequence continues at coordinate 59,313 of JNEY01000250.1, forward strand.
GTTCTCGTCTAGAATGAATAGTTATGGCCTAAAACGTGTTCTAAACATGTCTCTGTGACAAGTCAACTTTGAAATTTTTGGCGCTCGTCTTCTATTAGGGCTCGTCTTCTATTAGAGCTCGTCTTATATTAGAACCAATACGGTAATCACGTCATGTACCCCCTCGGGGGCGGGAGGGGAGGGGGGGGGTGTCATTACCTGAGTTCGGAATGGGCCGGCCCGGCCCGGGCCAGGCCTAAACTCCGGCCCGACTCGGTCTGTCCCGTCTCTAGTCTAGTCCAAATTCAGGCCACTTCTGACCATTTATATGATCAAAGTTTGCCTCATAATCCCCATAGCATCCTTATTAACCGCGAATATTTTCTCTGTAAGAAACTAAGTAAGCTTAAAAGGGCAGCGCATCTAGAAAATGCCAATAAAAAATGAAAATCCTGATAATGAAAAAGGCCCATTGAAGTCGGGCCCATTCCGATCTCTGGTTATTACGTCAGGGCTCGCGTCACGGGACAGATCGCTCAGCACGCCACGCTTCACGGTTCTAAGTTAGACCGGTGACAGTGCCGCGATAAGAACCGCCTAAATCTGTGCAGGTAAGACAAATCTTCCTTGGATACCGAAAAATAGCCAAAATCCTATTTCGGAATGCCGGAAATAGCGAATATTGGCCTATGGTTGGACCAACTCTTAAAGGAACCCCGTCGGAAAACTTCATGCAAAGGTCCCCTATGGTGCTGTACGGCTTCCAGTACGGTAGCCTATATTGGACGATACCCCCTCGTACCGTACTCCGTACCGTACTGACCCCCCCCCCGTACCGTACTCCGTACCGTATAGTACGGTACGGAATACGGTACGGCCTGTACTAGGCCGTACCGTACCGCCGTACTAGTGCATTTTTTCCAGAAAATCGTGCCGTACCGTACTGCCGNTCCCACGACCTCCTTTTGTTCGTTTCGTCCCCCCCCCCCTCTTCTGTCTTTATCACTGCGCCTTCCGTATACGATTGGACACTATCTACGAATGATTCGAAGGAAACGACACTACTCTCATCCTCATCTCTTGAACATACCGTTTGTGTACGCCGCTAAAGCGCAGAGTATGAGCGCCACGACGACGACCATTGTAAACGTTCGCATATTGAGGCGTTTTTGTCGGTACGTACGTCGCAGTAATACCTATACGTAGGCTGAAACCGAAAGTGTGTACAGCGAGCAACGCATTCAGAGTAGCCGAAAAGTGCGTCATTTCTAAGTGTTTTAGGGAGAAACGCGAAAAACGTAGCGATAAGTTCTATAACGTGGCGACCATTTTAGATCATTTTGGAAACGCGGAAATCAGGAAACGCAGAAGACGCGAACAGACGGTTAAACTAGACGGAAGCTGCTCTATAAGCTTCCTCATAACGGCGATTTCGGTTCCCACCAGAAATAGTTCCGTCGTCGGTTTGCACAGCTGTGGAAGCACGCTGATCGACCTTCGGTGGCCACGCATGTCGGCTGATCGAAGCCAAGTGTGACGCAAGTCGGCATACGAAAGACTTCCGTATCCGTGGACTACGCGCTTAATTTACGTCAATTCATCCCACATCCGATCCGATCTGTTCCACTAAACGTAGCTGTCGCGATGCTGTAATTGTACGAATGATTTGGCCGGAGGCCAGGCCTCGTAGTGCGTCGTGTACGTAAAGCATTGCTCCAATCCCAGCGGGTACCTGAATGTACGTCTGACGTGATTTTCGGTCACCTCTTGTTGAACATGAAACACGTGGTGGCTCACGTATAAGCTTTTACTTCGAACCATCAACTAGCACATGCCAAAATCGCGGTCGGATTATGTTTATTGGAACATCCAAGCATTATGCAGATGTATGTCGTGGGTTGTAGGAACCGTGCGACTGAGAAAAGAAGGGCATTTCATACGACGGTGGAGCACGTCGCCAGAGGACACTCGTACGATGGGCTTCGTACGACGACATTGGCCCCACCGAATTATTTCTGCGGAGACTCTCTTGGATTAGTCTGCCTACGTTTCGCAGCACCGTCCCCGCACTACGACGGTAGTCGCCGAGAAATAACAGAATCGATAGCGCGTCGACGATAGGTGTAATAGCGCGGCTTATGCGCACCCAGAGATCGACGAAAGCTATCATTTCGGCAAAGCGACTGAAATTGTATATTTTACGTGACAGAGAGCGCTTAGAAAATGTTTCTCTTGGCGGGGTTGTCGGTGTTTTTTATTGTAAAAAGCATTTTTTGTGGAAGGCCTTATTTTTTATTTTTCCCGGGGTAAAAACGAAGGCTTTTATGGTACTCATACAACCATTAAATGAGTTTTTTGGCACTAATCGCATTTTATCGAATATAGCAGCGGGCTATTTTTCGTAGCTCCAATTCGAAATTTTTAAATACCTATTTAAATTTTTAGTTAAATTAAATAATTAATTAAATAAGTTTTAAACGTTAACTTCACATCACGACTTGCTTGGAACTTACTAGTACGCCATCTCGTTCGATGCCTGTAGGTCCTTTTCGTATTGAAACAAAGCCAGCTGTATCGCGATAGGCAGTTGGATGACGCATGGCCCAACCGCGAAGTACAACGCCTTCACAAGCTCTTTTCGACGCGCTGCAGTTTGTGCCTGGAAGCTTTGCAGGTTCGAGGTACATGAGGATGTCACTCTTACCGGATTGGCATGCAGTAGCGCCAGCTGTTTGGACTTCACAGTCACCACCCATACGGAAACGACCATGAGGGACACTTGGACGACGTATGAGGCGAATATTGAGTAAGCGTAGAGCTCGGTGCCCCAGGAGGACCTAAGCCCGAACATAATAACTGACGGAGGGTTTAGGACGTTGATCACTTGTAGTGCGATTGGAACGGCGTCTAAAAGAGCACGTTATGTATGAGAGGGTCCAGGTGGATGATGACGAAGGAACGAGACACGGAAAATAGAATGTTGGGCACCTACTGAACCTGGGCACGTACTCTTCACCTACGCCCGTGTTTATGTTTTGTAAGAATCTTTTTTAAGTTAATATGTTTTTTAAAATATTTTTAATAATATTTAATTTTTTGTCTTATAGGTATGTGTAAGGACGGTATAGAAATTCTGCCGACAACTGCTAACCGGATAAAAGAACAAGCCCTGCGTAGTACGCCGACGTAGACCTCGCATTTAGCTGGTCTGGTCTAAGGCATGCCAGGATAAACATTGCCAGAAGCGGCACGTACGAAGTATTGAACACGAGAAGTGTCATTGATCGGATACAGTCACTCTTAATGAGATATTGGGCAACTAAACGTCCAAACTGCCTTATTCACTATGGGTTAACAGAGCTCACCGGGGTTGACTAAGAGGAAGATTCACGGCGAATATCTTCGGACCTACAGCTCGTTTTCGCTGTCGTTTGAACGGTGGACAAAGCCAACACGAGCGCGATGAAGACCAGGCTGATGAGCTCGAACACAAGCGAAACCTAACGTTCTGACGTTAGAGGCGGTCACATGTCACACGTGATTTGAGCAAACGCGGTTTGAGTAAAACTATTTGAGTAATCACACAAGTTGAGTACCTAATAGGTCATCGAATCTTGTCTGGATGTATGCTACAGGGCTTTGGACCCCTCGGGTCGCGCACCGATTCAGATTCGACCGGTTCCAAATTTTTGAAACCGATTCCGATTGTTCCAAAAAACACCAGTTCCGATTCCGATTCCGATTCTTCCCAAGATTTACTATGCAGGGCCCCTATGAACAGCCCAAAAAGCTTTGCGCAGCCATGGTAGGTTTTTACTTAAAATGTGGACGTTTTATCAAAAAGTCCGTTGGTGTCGCCTGCGGCGAGCTCGAGGAAGCAAACGACAGGAATCGCTGGAATCGGTCATTTGGGCCGATTCCGATTCCTCCAAAAAGCCGAATTCCGACCCGATTCCGATTACGATTCTTAACCAGCCCTAGTACGCTATTTGAGTAAACGCTGTCGGGTCTAGGATACGACAACATTTCGATCCCCTACTACGTCCTACAGGCACCCGTGCAAATTTTAGCCCCAGGGCTAAAATTAGGAAGAATGCGGTACTGCAGGAGCGCTTACGCAAATATCGTTTTACTCAAACTGAATTTACGTTAACGACGTGCAGCCCTACGCGACATTGTACTCACTCTATCGTACTTTTGTCAACGTGATGACGTCGTCGACGTTAAACACAAACCCCTAGGATTCGCCGGAAATGTCGCATTCTCGTCATCGTAGCAATATTCCTCTGTGACGCACGAGACGTTCGGACATGGAGAGGACGTTGAGGACGCGGGGAGCGAAGACATCAGCCGCCGTGCACGGTAGCGGGAATCTGTTGCGAACCTTAGTGGACCGCTAGCCCTTATAAGCGTTACCCATATTGAATGCGCAGCGATGCTCGTCACGCGAGAACCGAGAGAAAAAACGCGTTTGTGCCGGCTGCCGCAAGTACCGTATTTTCTCTAATAAACCCCCGGGGGGGGGGTCTAATTCGCGATCGATGAATTTCGGGAAATTTTAAAATTTTAAATGCTAAGTGCAGGATTCTGTGAGATAACCGTGGGTACGCAGTTGATCGATCAAAATTTTATTCTGTACGCAATTTGCAGCATGCAGCTGACCTTAAAGGTCGGCAGTCGTACAGATAGTACGGCCGTACCGTATCGTAAGGAGGATTAGATACCCCAAAACGCTAAATTTGAGTGCAACTTGGGTACATCCCGGCAGCCAGCCGGTCTCTTCACACTCGCTTGCGGGAAGCTGGCGGGTGCTTTCTCGCCGCCGCCGCCAATCGAGAGCTTGTACCGGCCGCCGCCGCCGGCCGGCGCGCAGCGTCAGGTGCTGCTCCAGCCGGCCGGCTGGCCAAGTGTGGGGATGCGCGGAAAAGCTGATCATCTGCAGAGGATCTCTTCTCTATAGCTGCCGTTGAACTTAAAGGTGAACGGGTGTTTTCTCGCCGCCGCCGTCGCTAAACCGGAAGGTAATTGACCACTTCCGCGTCGAGGCTTGTCGGGGCGCACCGCCG